>JAXCGZ010011387.1:0-2500 GCA_037179515.1 Halocaridina rubra | reverse complement strand
CACCATTAATGTCGTAAATGTTGAAGGATACTAAAATCCCATGAGATTTAAATATATTTATAAAACCTTTTGCAACTCCAAGAGCTCTCATTCTCCAAGGAATGGGAACCATTGTAACTCGTATTAGAAAGAGAGAAGTGGCTCTTGAAAGTGCCAAGGTGTCTTAACCATCTTAAACTTCATTAGAGGACTTCAGTATCCTTCAGGGTGATATCTGTTTGTTTGTCGTGTAGCACGGATAGAACATGAAGGGAAATATGATTGGAAAAGGCTAAAAAGAATGATTCATGATAGGGATATTTAGTCATACAATATCGTACTACCCCCTCTTGAGAGGGGTAGACTACGTCCTCTGTGTTCCCTTGCAAGTCGTATAAGTCAGCTGAATGAGGAAGTTGATAGAGAGGCAGAGATTGCGTCTGTGGAAAATGAATGGAGAATGCCATTGTTTAGTGATGAGAATGATAAAGAAATAACAAAATAGGAGGTATATTTGGCATTGAGAGCAATGAAAGCAAGTTAAGCAACAGGGATAGATGGGTTTCATGTTGAGAGCTTGTCAAAAGGTGGGGAGGCTTTAGTAAAATGGATAGTTAGGTTATTGAATGTATGTTTCAGGAAAGGGTGGGTCCCAGTTGACTGAAGGAGTGCATGTGTAATTCCACTTTATGAAGAGACAGGAAATGACTATGAGTGTAGTAGTTTTAGAGGAATCAGTTAGTTGAGTGTAGTTCACAAGGTATACGGAAGAGTGCTAATTGAGAGAATAAAGAAAGGTACTGAAGGATAGACTGGGGAAGAACAGTGCAAGTTCAGGAGTGGAAGAGGATGTGTAGATCAAGTGCTAGTGGTAAGACAGGTGCGTGAGAAGTTCTTGGAGAAAGGTAGGAACACTTTTTGGGCTTTTATATACTTAGAGAGAGCATATGACAGGGTTGATAGAGAGGCGTAGTTGAGTGTGTGGAAGTCCGTTGAATGCGGAGAAGAGTTTTTACATGAAAAGCAGAGCATGTGTTAGAGTCGGGAATGGTGTGAGTGATTGGTTTGAGGTGAATGTAGGGTTACATCAAGGTTGTATATTGTCACCACGGTTGTTTAATGTGTATATGGATGGAGTGGCAAGGGAACTAAATGAAAGAATATTATGCAGAGGCTTGGAAATTGAATCCATTGCTATTTGCGGATGATATTGTACTGGTAGCTGATACTGAGAATGAACTGAATCATTTAGTGACTGAGTTTGTTAGGGTGAGTGAAAGAAGGAAGTTGTGGGTGAGTAATGTAAAAGTAAAGTCATGAGATGCATGATAAATGTTACTGTTGGCAGATTGAATGTAGGAGTAAATGGGGAGTTGCTTGAAGAAGTTGAGAGTTTTAAGTATCTAGGATAGCATGTATCAAGGAGTGGGTGATTGTATACAGAGGTAAGTCATAGAATGAAGGAAGTGAGTAAGTGTCTAGGTGGGTTGAGAAGGGTAACAAGAAATAGGTATTTGGGAATTACTACAAATAATAGGATATATGAAAGTGTGATTGTGCTGACAGCATTGTATGGAGCAGAGCCTTGGAATGCAAGAGAGGAGGAAAGGAACAAGTTGAATAATGGAGCTGATGTATATGAGAAGTATGATTGGTTTATCTAGAAGAGATAAGAGAAAGAAATGAGGATGTCAGGCAGAGAGTGGATGTTGAAAGGAATCTATCAGATAGGTTAAATCAGAGAGTAATGAGTTGGTTCGGACACATGGAGAGGATGAGTGATGAACGAATAGTGAAGTTGTGGGGAGCAGAACTGATTGGAATTAGGTCAAGAGGATGACCTAGAATGAGATAGATAGATGGCATGAAAAGGGCATTGATTGCATGTGGAATGTCAGTGGAGCAGGGAAGAGAGCATGCAAGAGATAGGAATGAGTGGAGGAAGACTGTGCAAAGGTGACACGGGCCAAAGGAATTTCTTGCACCTGCTAGCTTAATGAACTGAGAATGATGGGTGTGAGGGTAGTTGCCATGTGATGAAGTAGTGGGGGCAAACAGCTGCGGCTGTCGGGCTTCATTGGAGAATAGCTTTGCCTACCTACTTAGTGGGTGACCAAAGCAGGGTGGAAGGGGGGTAAATGTGGTAGCCATTTATTCCCAAGGAGCTAAGAGGAGTGGTTGAGGTATGTAGGGATCGTGGTGAATGCGCGATTCTTGGTTCGGCCACACCCCCTTACAAGGGGGAATGAAGCCATGTATATGTATATATGCATGTACCATAAACACTAGGTCACTACGAAAAAGGCAAGGACATCAAGTTAATCTGTATCTATCCATTAAAAATGAGGGTATAATATTTAAAACAGGCAGAGTATGCACTCAAAATGTACAACATTGCTATAATACGAGATGACTGATAACTGGATGAGCTGTAAATATACAGTGATTAATTTCTGTAGTTCATGAATAATTAATAAAGTCCTAGTTAGGAATATTTGTCGTAAAATGCAGGTCTGAAGTG
>JAXCGZ010011386.1:147500-160000 GCA_037179515.1 Halocaridina rubra | reverse complement strand
CTCACCAGAGAGAAGGGATGCAACTCGCTAGCAGCGATGGTAGTAATAACAATAGAATATAGATTATACTTTTATGTGAAGGAAAAGAGCATCGAAACTAAAAGTAAGAGAAAGGGCGTTAAAAAGTCTTATGGCCTTAGATTCAACCCTATCAAAGAGATTAATATGTGAAGAAACACCATAGATGTGTGAGTAAGGATGGATAAGACCTTTATAGAATATTAATAACTGAGAAGATGAAAAGTAATCACGAAAACGAAACAGAATTTCATATTTCTTAGATGCAGTTTTTGAAATTTGTGTTTTGTGATATCTCCAAGGCAAATTAGAGGCTATCTGAAAACTTGATATTTTATAGAATAAAGAGAATTTTTTTTTATTTTCAAAGAAAAAAAAAAGGCCTATCAGAAGGAGAAGATAAAGAAACAGTCAGAGACTGAGTTGGAGGTACCAAATTTACTAAATTTTGGATCCCCTACTCTGATTCTCTCTGTAAATCGGAGTTGAGAGTTGAAGAAAGAGTAACCCGAGACTAATTTCCAGCAGCAAACAAAAGTCGTGAGAGGGCAGAGAAAACATGAAGGGCTGATTCAGCAGCAAAGGCGTGAAGAAGATAGGAGAATGGGGACTGAAATGATCACTAGTGAAGAGAAGGGAAAGAGTAGGTGGTAACTTTCAGTGACCTAGATGTTGCGCCATCAATAATAACAGAAATATAACAGCAGAAAGAAAACAAGAAATCAGAGAACAGAGAGAATGGGTAATACAATGGGCAAGAAGTTTGGTTGACAGGGTATTGTGTCACTCTCTGTCAAAAGCCTTTAATATATCAAGGATGATGACAAAGGATTCCCAATAGTTCTTCAGAGAACATGACCTTACATGAGTGAGATAGTATAGTAAGTCATCAGAGGATATTGCCATGCAGTATTAAATGAGTTAGATTAATTATGCTTCAGCAGGTGAGAATTGAGCAAACTTTGAATATTTTAGCATTAGTAGAAGTTAGGAAAATTGGTCAGTAGTTCGAGGGATTAAAATTGGAACTGGCTGATCTAGGGCATGCTTCCAAGGAAGACTACATACTGGTTGTGAGAAAACACACACACACACACACACACACACACACACACACACACACACACACACACACACACACACACACACACACACACACACACAGGCACATGGACAAGGAAATGTTCAGAAATATTTATGTAACCTATGTGAGGCCAAAACTCGAATATGCAGCCCCCTTTTGGAATCCGCACTTGAAAAAGCACATAGCTAAGCTTGAAAAAGTTCAAAGACATGCCACGAAACTGGTGCCAGAAATACGCAATCTCGGTTATGATGAGAGGCTGAGGGAATTAGACTTGCCATCACTCGAAGCTAGAAGAGTAAGGGGGGATATGGTGACAGTCTTTAAATTCCTTCATGGTTATGATAGAGTGGATAGGGATCGATATTTCGATATGGCTGGCTCTAGAACTAGAGGCCATAGTTTGAAGCTTCGTAAGAAAAGTTCTTTGCAGGATGTAAGGAAATACTTTTTCAGTGTAAGAGTAGTTGATAATTGGAATTCGCTAAGCGAGGAGGTAGTTAATGCTATCTCAATCCATAGTTTTAAGGACAGGTACGATAAGTATCACTAAGTCTAAAATGGAACCGATCAGGAGACGGGAAGATACGAGCTTTGGGCTCTTTCCCGTAAACACAATTAGGTAATCACAATTAGGTAATCACACACACACACACACACACACACACACACACACACACACACACACACACAGCAAAGAACTGGAGCTGGTTCATTTGCAAACTCCTAGTGAAAACCTTGAGGGGATATCGTTGGGTCTAGATTCTTTTCTTGTCTTCAGAAAGCAATGAGCACTACGGATTTTGCCCATAAAACGAATAGGGTAGGTATAAGTTTAATGAGAGGTTAGGTGTACTGGAATAGTTTAAGGAAGAGTTGGCAGAAATATGAGAGCCAAGGAAAGAGGTTGTGCCAGTTGGAGAGAAAGCTATAAAACCGCCAAGACTAATGAGAGGGGATGAGCTTGAGTTACAGAGGTTTTGGAGAGCTATTTGGCTAAGGACCAAAAATGTTCATCAGTGGGAGAAGAGTCCAGGCTATGAACTTTTCTGCTAAGAGGAACCTATGATAATCAAGAAGAAAATTACGCAAATCATCATGTTGGGCATGTATATAGGACCAAAGTCAATGTTAGGTACAAGTGATCTTTGGCTGGGAAGTAAAAATGGAAGAGATAGAGTGGTCAGAGTTACCAAGAGGGGAAAGTACACTCCATAAATAATTTATAGGACTAGCATTAAAGAATGGGCAAAAGATGTTTGCTGCATGGTCATGGCATATCGGGAACACGTGTAGGATGCTTGGTAATATGTTTCAGATCATGAGTGAAAGAAAGAGCAGGGATTCACTAACCCCACATCAGTGTGAGAAGAATGAAGCCACATGCTGTGATGTACAGTGAAGTCTTCAGTGTAGAGAAGTTCAGCACATGGATGAGAATACAGCTAGGACTCATGGCTAGATTAAAAGATGGACATAAAGTCAGTGGAGTTAGTGTTTCCTAAAAAAATAACATTAATAGTATTCAAATAAAATGCAGGTGAGGTCTAAGGGAATGGGGACGTTTATTTGCAGAGTAGAGCAAAACTTTAGAATGTGCAACAATCCCAACCTACTAGACTTTCATTCTAAAGTACTAACTTTAGTCGATGAAGAGCTGACAGTATTGCTCTGAATTGCCTTATAAGCAGAAAATTAAGAAAAGGGAAGGGAATTTGCCCCTCCTATCAGTGGCTATATCCCAATAAAAGAAACGAAATCGTCATTACCTAGCAAGAATGAGGGTACTTCGTGGAACTATGTGCACATAGTGCCTAAGCCTTGAGGGGGAAAAATGCAAATGAAACGTGGACAATATTTCCACCCCCATGCTCAACCTGATCTGAAGTGGGTTGTGACATCCCTAGTGATGTATGCCAAGGACCTGGAAAGGTTGGACAAAGTGGGATGTCTTGGGTGGTTTAAATTGTTCTCAGATTACAGGAGTTTGGGTAGGGTGAGATACCAAAAAAATGTTAGCAAAGTAACAAGAATGCGAAAACAGAACAAGGAGAAAGGGATTTTTGCTGAAATACCTTACAACCACAGTTGGTTTACCCCTACTTTTCACTCTAATGACAATCCCGCACACCCACCCATACCAGTTTATTATGTTAGCAGGTGAGTTATTCCTATGTCCCGCATCACCTATGTACAATCTTTTTCTACTTATTCCTATCTCTCACTAACTTTCTTTTCCCTTCTACACTAATATGCCATGTGTATCTATTTCTCTTTTTACCCCATCAATTCGTTTTTTCTTTCGGCCTTACTGCAATCATTTATTTCTGCTAACGATACTCTTTGCTAGTAGTTCATAATTCATGCATTCCACATGTCCAACCCATATCAGCTCACTTTGATCTAATATATACGACAGCCTTCTTTCAACAAGCGTTCTCTTCCTCACCTCTTCGTTTCTCACCCTATCTAAGCTATATAAACCTATCATGCTTCTTAAACACCTCTTCTACATTACATTCAACTTGTTCTTTTAATTGTCTCTTGAATTACAAGTTTCAACTCCATACATTTCCCTCAGGCCATTCACACTATATAAATTACTCTTTGCATTCATCTCTAAATACCCATATCTCATCACACTTTCCGTCCCACCTGGACATTAATTGTCTCCCTGCACTCTGTAACTTGCCCATTCAGAGCTACATGCTCTCCAGGATAGCTAAAACTCTCATTTTTTCCAAACCTTTTTCCATTCACTCTCAAATTCACTCTGCCTAGATTAACTCTCCTCGCACATTGCATTACTAACATTAACCAGGAACTTTTTCCTTTCACACACTCTTCCAAAGTCAGTTACCAAATGCTTGAGTACATACTCAAAATCATCGTCAAGTGTGGTATCATCTCCAAATGCTATTGGTCCACTTTTCACAACCTTCCAATCTCACCAACTAAGTCCAACCCTCTGCCCAGAAATCTCTCTTTCAATTCCTTTAGTACTCCATTCATATGCATATTAAGCAACCATGGTGACATTGTACAACCTTCACGAAACCCTAAATTCACGTTAAACGAATCACCAATATAATTCCCGACATTAAAGCACCCTCCTTTATTCAGTGAAAAACTCTTTACCATTTACAATATACTTTCTCTTATTCCATACAATGGCCATGTATGCCACAATACCTCTCCATCAACTCCGTCATATGTTTTTCCAAGTACATAAATGCCCAAAAAGTGTCCCCATCTTTCCCTAGAAACCTCCTAAACACCTGTCGTAGCACAGAAACTTGATCAATACGCCATCCTCCTCTCTAGACCCTATACTGTTTTTTTTTCTCGATTATTCTCTCAATTCCTTTCCTAATTTGCTCAAACAACGCTCTTCCAGGTATCTTGCCAACGACACTCCACCAACGAAGGCCCCTAAAACTACTACAATCGTACGTATCTCCTTTTTCTTTTGTAAAGTGTAGCTACACATGTGCTCCTGCAATCGACTGGGATCCTCCCTCTCCTATAACATGCATTCAACAACATAACCATCCATTCCACCATCATCTCTCCACCTATTAACAGCATTCTCTATAACCCAATTAACTTTTATTCTTCATCTGCTTTCTTTACATTCATGGTTATTTGTACTTCTTTTCTTGTATTGTCCCTATTATTTTCCTTACCTATCATTGGCATACTCCACATATCTCCCACAGTTACACTCACTACATCTCTACCATCTTCTGCAATTAGCATTTTTAAAGAATATTCAGCCCATTTCCCCCTCAAATTTACTTCGCCATTAAAAAACTGTTAATCTATTCTTTTCACTCTCTCCTCCTTACCAGATTCACCTTTCTGCGTTCTCTACACTCCCATCCAGATCATATTATTATTTTTTCAAAATTCTCAGACCAGCATCTATCCCACCTCACATCTACTTTTTTCTTTGCTTCTCTCACCATGAGCTTTGCTAACCTCCTCTCAGCTCTTAGCATATCATATGTCTCCACCATCACAAAATCCATTACTGCTCCATCGGCTACTTTACCATAATCTACTCTGACCTATGTATACTTATATAGATCCTTCCTTTTAAACACAGTGTTCCCAAACATCATAACCCTCTCAATGCGATGTTCTATAAACTTCTCTCCACTTTCATTTTTACCAGGTATACCATGTTTCTCACTTAAACCATCCACTGTTTCATTTTCTACTCTAATATTTAAGTCTCCTTATCAACACCACATCCACATTCATTCTCATGTCCTCCACACACACGTTTATATTATTTCAAACTTTTCCTTTGTTCCTCACTTCTCTCACTACCAGGACCATACACACTTTCAAACGTCTAAATCTCACATCACAATCTAGTTTTTACCCATATGATCTTTAGCGATCATACTTGCTTATCTCAGCACTCACCAGTATGGTCACAGTTTCTCTTCCGAGTTCTCTAACTACTTCATACACCTTACCAACCACATTTCTAAAATGCACATCACCTTTCCTTATATATATATATATATATATATATATATATATATATATATATATATATATATATATATATATATATATATATATATATATATATATATATATATATATATATATATATATATATATATATATATATATATATATATATATATATATATATATATATATATAATATATATATATATATATATATATATATATATATATATATATATATATATATATATATATATATATATATATATATATATAAATATATATGTATATATATATATATATATATATATATATATATATATATATATATATATATATATATATATATATATATATATATATGTATATAATATATATATATATATATATATATATATATATATATATATATATATATATATATATATATATAAATATATATATATATATATATATATATATATATATATATATATATATATATATATATATATATATATATATATATATATATATATATATATATATATATATATATATATATATATGTGTGTGTGTGATTACCTAATTGTGATTACCTAATTGTGTTTACGGGAAAGAGCCCAAAGCTCGTATCTTCCCGTCTCCTGATCGGTTCCATTTTTAGACTTAGTGATACTTATCATACCTGTCCTTAAAACTATGGATTGAGGTAGCATTAACTACCTCCTCGCTTAGCGAATTCCAATTATCAACTACTCTTACACTGAAAAAGTATTTCCTTACATCCTGCAAACAAGTTTTCTTCCGAAGCTTCAAACTATGACCTCTAGTTCTAGAGCCAGCCATATCGAAATATCGATCCCTATCCACTCTATCATAACCATGAAGGAATTTAAAGACTGTCACCATATCCCCCCTTACTCTTCTAGCTTCGAGTGATGGCAAGTCTAATTCCCTCAGCCGCTCATCATAACCGAGATTGCGTATTTCTGGCACCAGTTTCGTGGCATGTCTTTGAACTTTTTCAAGCTTAGCTATGTGCTTTTTCAAGTGCGGATTCCAAAAGGGGGCTGCATATTCGAGTTTTGGCCTCACATAGGTTACATAAATATTTCTGAACATTTCCTTGTCCATGTGCCTGAAGGCTACCCTTACATTTGATAAGAATGCATATGCTGCCCTTACTACGCCATTTATATGTATTTCTGGAGACAAATCTGCCAGTATGTTTATTCCTAGATCTCTCTCATTTTCTGTCTCTTGAAGTTGTACTCCAGCCACCGAGTAGTCAAGCTTGGGCCTTCTTGCACTTGTACCCATTCTCATTACCTTACATTTTGAGGTATTGAATTTCATTAGCCACTTTTCTGACCACTCATGCAGATTATTTAGATCCTCCTGAAGTTCTCTACCATTGTTCTCGTTTTTTACTTTCTTCACAATCTTTGCATCATCTGCAAACATATTCATGAATGAATTTACAGACTCTGGTAGGTCATTTACATATACAAGGAACAAAAGTGGCCCTAAAACTGAACCCTGTGGGACTCCACTACTAACTCTTCTCCATTCAGACACTGAGTGTCTTACTCTAACCCTCTGTTCCCTTCCTTCTAAGTAAGTTTTTATCCATTCCAAGACATTTCCACCTATTCTAGCCATTGATTGCAGCTTCTTAATAAGTCTCCCATGTGGAACAGTGTCAAACGCTTTCTGGAAGTCTAGGAATATGCAATCTGCCCAGCCCTCTCTTTCCTGTAAGATTTGGCTTACCTCATCATAAAATTCTAATAAGTTTGTTACTGTTGATCTTCCTTCTCTGAAGCCATGTTGCCTCACTGACAAAAAGTTGAAGGATTCCAAGTGAAGAGAGATATGTTTCCTTAGTAGTTTCTCCATAAGTTTGCAAACTATGCTGGTCAAGGAAACTGGTCTATAGTTCAGAGCCGTATCCCTCCTTCCCTTTTTGAAGATAGGTATCACATTTGCTTGTTTCCAGCATCTTGGAATCTCCCCCGACTCCAATGACTCCTTAAATATGATACTTAGTGCCACTGATATTGTGTTTGCGCATTTTTTAAGCACATGAGGGGATATGTCATCAGGACCTGTAGCTTTATGAACATCTAAATCCATCAGCGCTTTGCATACCTCTGTGGCTGTAAGGTTGATGTTCTCTAATACCGGCCCTTGAGCTTCTATCACTGCAATCTGAGGGGGTGGGGTATTTTCTACTGTAAATACTGACTGAAACTCCTTGTTCAATTCTTTGCAGATCTCTTCGTCCGTCTCAGTGATGCTTCCATCCGCTCTCTTTAGCCTTAAAACCTGTTCTTTTACCTTCAGTTTTCCTCTGATAAAGCTGTGGAAAAGCTTGGGATTTTCTTTAGCCTTCCTGGTGATGTCCCTCTCATAATCTTTCTCTGCCTCTCTCCTTTTACTTAGGTAGTCTTTTCTTGCTCTTTTGTAGGTTTGCCAGGCATTTATGTTTTTTCTCCTCCTATACCTTTTCCAGCATTTGTCTCTCCACTCCTTAGCTCTTTTACACCCATTATCGAACCATTTCTCTCTGGCATGAATTACACCTACTTTGGTGACAGGTATGCAGCAATCTACTATCTTCCCATATTTCTCACAAAAGATGTCATACATTTCTTGTACAGATTTGTTGTAAAATAAGGTTCTCCAGTCAATAACTGCAAAAAGCTCATTCATTTTGATGTAATCTCCTTTCTGATAGTTCCTCCTCATGTCCTCAGTGCCTCTACTCTCAGGAAGAATGTCTTCAATGATATACTCCATCAACAACACACAGTGGTCACTCTTTCCAATTGGTGGTTCATACTCAATATTTTCAATATCCAACACATTATCTGTGAACACCAGATCAAGTAGTGATGGCTCATCCCCACCCCTGGCTCTTGTTGGTTCCATTACATGTTGGTGTAGGAAATTCCCTTGTACGCAATCTAGGAATCTTGCCCCAATGGAGTCCTCACCACTGTGTGGGTCAAGATTTATCCAATCTATCTCTTTATGATTAAAGTCTCCCATAATCAAAATCCTACATTTTTTCTCCCACGCCATGTTAACAACTGAGTTTATGACTTCAATCGTACCTATATGACTTTCCTCATAAATTTCAAGCCTATTTTGGTTCCTTGGTGGGTTGTATACAACAGTTATTATAATGCTCTCTGACCCAGTATTTATGCGAGCAACAAGAAATTCCCTGAACTCACTTTCTATAGCCAAGTTTATTTCTTCAACTTGAATCCTCTCACTTATGAGCAGTGCTATCCCTCCACCAGTCCTCTCAGATCTTTCGACCCTTAGTATTCTGAAGCCCTTAGGAAAAACTGTGACACTGTTTATGTCCTCACTCAACTTAGTCTCTGTAATTGCTACTATATCTGCCTTACTGTTGTGAATCCTATCTTTTAATTCTACTGCCTTACCAGCTAATCCATCAGCATTTGTGTATAACAATCTTAATGAGGCCCCATCCCCTGATCTTCTGTCATTATCTTCTTTATCTCCCCTTTGTCTGGAAGTATTCCGTAACGAAAATTTTTCTTCTCTTCTTCATTTCTTTCATCATTTAACCTTCTTGCCTCTTGCAACAAGTTTTTGATATTTCCCATCTCTTCCTGTGTTCTGTATCGTCTAATGAACACTTCTTTGCATTCTTGAAGGTCTTTTAGACTTTTTTTTCTCAACAATATTTCCCTACATGTCTCCCCTCTCTCAAAGGTTACTTTTGTTGGTCTCGGCTTTCCTTCCCTCGAATATTTACCTAGTTGGTGTATGTTTACAATATCCTCAGGACCACATACTACTCCAAGCTTTCTTATCAGGTCTACAACGTTAGCTTTATTTTCTTCAAGTCTCCCCTGCCATGTTGGCTCCTGGGATTCACTTATGCCTGAGATTACCACTGTCTTCTCCTTATCAAGTGCCTGTCTGATGAGTGGGTTTGCGTGTGTGTGTGTGTGTGTGTGTGCAACCAAAAAGGACACTTGAAAATATTTTGTCGTTTTAATGAGGAAGTTTCCCAGGGTTTTATGTTATCTCAGAGTTCCAAGAACCAAAAGTATGGTGACTGAAAAAAACAGCCATACCACTTTGTCAGAAAAAAAATAAAAACAGAAAGGGTAAGAAAAAAGCTAATGCAGTTTTTGAAAAAAATCATACTTGAGGAAGATAGTGACTGTAATCACTTATTAAGTTTAAATGAATCTGCTGAAGTAGGGAAAGAAAACAGGATTTTGAGTGTAGAAAATAACCTTTCTGTAATAACTAAGATGAATTTATACTTAAATGGTAAAGATATTTCAAATGAAGTTGATAGTGGTGCTGGAGTTTCAACTTTAGGTTGCAAGTAGGTTTAATGCTTAGCTTTACCTATGCAGAATTGTAATAAAAAAACTAAAAGCTTTTGGAAACAGTAATATTAATATCATGGGTAAAGTTTATGTGAATGTTGTTTATAATGATGTCAGTATTAGACATGGATTTTATGTTGTTAACAATTATAACCCAAACTTGTGTGGTAGGGATTCAATGTCTTAGATTGGAATTGCTTTGACAGGTGTTGGTGATTGTGAAAACAGAATAATAAACAGCGTAATGAATCTAGAGCTCAGTTAGATAAATTTTCAGCTGATTCAAAATTGCCAATTACGAGTATAGTCGCTAAGGTTAATCTTAAAGGTAATGCAGTATCAATATTTCAGAAGGCTAGAACAGTGCCATTTCATGATAAGAAATTAGTAGAGGATACTTTAGATAAATTGGTTCCCTGATGACAGTATGGAGCCAGTAAGTTTTAGTGATTGGGCAGTTCCCATTGTTCCAGTATTAAAAGTAGATAAGAAATCTATGAGGATTTGTAGAGATTTTAAAGAGTTGAATCAAAACATTGTTTGTGATAAACTTCCACTTCCAAGGGTAGATGAGATTTTATCAGTAGTTGGCAAGAGTAAAGTATTTTCTAAAATTGATCTTGAAAATGCATACTTACAATTACCAGTTGATGATGAAACCAAAAGCTTCCTGTAATAAATACTCATAAAAGTCTTTTTGAATATAAAAGACTTCCTTTTGGTTTGGCATAATCACCAGCTATCTTTCAAAGATTTTTTTTCTCATATTTTGATGAATATTGATGGTGTTGTAGCCTTTTTATATGATATCCTTTTTGGAGGACACACACAAAAGGAGCATGATGAAAGACTAGACTATTTTGCTGGTAAAAACTTGTCATTGGGTCGTAGATTTTTTCTTAGAACTGATCACAAACCATTACTTGGATTGTTTGGTAGAGTCAAGCAGATTACTGTATATGCAAACGCTAGAGTAAAGCAATGTGCTTTGATATTTAAAGTAGGAAAAGATAATGTTGTTGCGGATGCACTCAGTCGGTTGCCAGTACTGGATTCTAGTTTGGATTCTAGTACCCCTAACGAATATGTTCATGTTATAGAAGCTTTGAGTAATCAAGACATTTCTTTTGGAGTGTTAAAGTTTAGACTAAAAGTGATCCAGTTTTAAGTAAGGTTTTTCAATGTGTGAAATTGGGTTGGATTAATGACCCAATATTGTCTGATTACTCTGTTGTCAAATCAGATTTAAGCATTTATGATGGCGTTCTTTTGTATCGGAACCATGTAATTGTACCTGCTGATATGCACAGCGCAGTACTAGAACAGCTGCATGTAGGTCATAACGGTATCAATGCAATGAAAGCAGAAGCACGTAATTGGATTTGGTTTTCCAAATTGGCCAGGACATTTGTTTTAAAAATTTCCAGACTCCACAGTCAGCATTATCATCCTGGTCAGAAACTGGGAAACCTTGGTGTAGGTTACATATAGACTACGCTGGTCCAATTGGTGACTCTTATTTTTTGATAATTGTAGATTTCCACAAAAAAATTTGGATGTTCATGTTACTATATCTACCTCATCAGCAGTAACTATTGCTAAGTTAAGTCAATGTTTTTGTAGCTTTGGATTTCCAGAAATAATTGCTTCTGACAATGCCCCATATTTTGTTTCTGATGAGATGGAGTTTTTCCTGAGGAAGATTGGCATTAAACACATTACACCTGCTCCTTATAACCTTCTTCTAATGGCTTAGCTGAAAGGGCAGCAAACACATTCAAAGAGGGTCTTAGTAAATTTACTGATGGGGATATTAATACCAGAGTATGTAGGTTTTGCATAATTATAGAAGAGCTGTACATTCCTCCACTGGGAAGGCTCCATCTGATATGATGTTGAACCGTAACTTTCGGGGAACTGTAGAAAAAATAATCCTCAAGAAAAAAGGAAGAAGGCACTGCAGAAAGAATGTAAATCTGAAAAATCAGAATATTATGTAGATGATACAGTTTTTGTCAAAAATTATGGTCAAGGTAAGCCTTGGTTAGAAGGTAAAATCTTAGAAGTACTTGGTGTTCGTAACTACAAAGTACAACTTAAAAATTTTGGCAATATATTCTGGAAAAGACATTCAGACCAACTTATGCCAAGACTTACTCCTAGTGTAGAAGAATGCATTTTCCCAGTAATAATCAGAATTATGGTGCTACTTGTAAGCCAATTTTACCTTCTATTCCAACTAGTTTTATATCAAATTCTGATGTGATTAATGAACGAGAGAGCAATGATATAAACCCTAATAGCATGGTTGAGAGTTCTGATAACTCCATGCATGCTCCCATGACATTGCTAGAACCAGTACCCCTTCGTAGGGCTGGTAGAAATATAAAACCGCCAGATCGGTTAGACTGATAAAGTAGGTATATATTCAAAGTTACCTAATATAATAATTATTACCACTTGAATATTTTGAAAATAGAAGTTGATTTTTTTTCTATGGGAAAAGGATATGTGACATTTGAGGTATAATTATTTATTATATT
>JAXCGZ010011386.1:130000-140000 GCA_037179515.1 Halocaridina rubra | reverse complement strand
AAAAACAGTCAAAGTACAGAGGACCCAGAGATATGGAGGACTAAGACCTGAGATGACGATAGCTCTTCTTTTTGAAAGATGATAGGTCATAAGAATTAGGGAAGACAAAAGGAGGAAGAGAGTTCCTGAGTCTGGAGGTAGATGGGAAGAAGCAGGCGCTGACTTGACCAAGCCGAGAGCTGCAAATCTCAACATAGTACCTGTGACATGAGGCCGCTTGGCGAGTGTTACTCGGCCTCAGCAGTAGGGGAGGAATGCAACTCGCCAACTAATCAGAGCAGCAGTGGAAGTTGTAGTGATAGAAAAGAGAAAGGAAGATACATTACGCCGAAGAGAGAGAAAATCCAGATTAGAAGTAAGAGAAGGATCATTAATGAGTCTGACTGCCTTAGATTCAACCCTATCAAGGAGATACGTGTAAGAAGCACCCCAGATATGTAAGCCGTATTCTAAGCAGAGACGGATAAGACCTTTATAATCTTTAAGTAACTGTGAAGAAGAAAAGTAATGACAAAACGAAACAAAACCCCCAATATTTTGGATGAAGATTTAGAAATTTGGATTACGTGATTTCTTCGAAGACAAATTAGAGACTATATGGATTCCAAATATGTTGATAGAATGAAGAGGGTAAATTTCGTTAGTTTCAAAGACAATAGGTTTATCAGGAGGAGAAGAAGAAAAGGAGATAGCCAGAAACTGTCTTGGCGGCATTAAATCTAACTAGATTTTGAGTTCCCCACTCAGATACTCTCTGCAAATCGGAGTTGAGAGTAGAAGAAAGAATGATAAGAGACTGATTACAAGAAGCAGATGAAGGTTGAAAAGAAAAGGCAGAGGAAAAGTGAAGGGTAGAATCATTAGCAAAGGCATGGAGAAGAGAGAAAGATGTGAATTGTAGAAAATCATTGATGAAGAAAAGGAACAGAGTAGGTGAAAGAACAGAGCCTTATGGAACACCACTGCTAACAGAGAAAGGGATAGCTGTAGCACAATTTACAACTATAGATATAAAACGGTAATTAAGAAAACTGAAAATCAGAAAACAGAAAGAAGGGGTAAAGCCATAGGCAGAGAGTTTGGCCAACAGAGCCTTGTCCCAGACTCTGTCAAAAGCCTTAGAGGTATCAAGGCCGACGACTAAGGACTCCCCATAAATGCTCAGAAAAGATGACCATACATGAGTAAGATAGGACAGGAGATCACCAGTGGATCTTGCCTTGCGGAATCCATACAGGTGATCGGATATAAGTGAATTAGAATCAAGGTATTTCAAGAAGTGAGCATTCAGCAAAGTTTAGAAAACTTGAGCAGTAGAGGTGGATAGGGCAATAGGTCGGTAGTTTGAAGGAATAGAGCGGTCACCCTTCTTAGCAACAGGTTGAACTAGAGCATGCTTCCAAGATGAAGGATAGATACTGGTTGACGGAATGATGCGAAAAAGACGGCAAAGCACAGGAGCTAGTTCATCTGCAAACTCCTTAAGGAACCTTCCAGGAATACCATCGGGACCAGATGCCTTGTTCGTCTTTAGTGAGCGAAGAACCTTATGAACTTTGCGTGAAGAAAGGATAAGGGAGGGCATAGGGTTAGAGAGGGGTAAAGATTGAGGAACAGGTGTGCTGGAATCGTTTAAAAAAGAGTTGGCAGAAAAATGAGAGACAAAGAGAGTGGCTTTGTCAGTGGGAGAGAAAGCTATAGACCCATCAGAACGAATGAGAGGGGGAAAGCTTGAGTTACGAAAGTTTTTGGAGAGGTTTTTAGCTAAGGACTAGAAGCATTTGTCAATGGGACAGGAGAGAAGGTTATCAACTTTCCTTATTATAAAGGAAGCCTTAGATCTTTGAATCTGGGCATTACAGCGATTCCTAGCTACAATAAAAGCAGAGCGAGTTAACTCGGAAGCAGAGGCTTTGTAAGATCGGTGTGCCAGATTCCTGGCCTGGATGTCCATGGAGCAGACACGGTCAAACCAAGGTTTAGAGGGAGATAAAGTTTTTGTAGAAGAGGGGATGTACGCCTCCATTTGCGCGGGCATGATCTCGGTAACTTTTAGAGCTACCTGATTAGGGTTGCGGGACCGAAAGCAGTAGTAATCCTATGGGAAGTCAAAGAGGAAATTACGCAAATTATAATGTTGGGTACGCTCAGAGTGCCAAAGGCGGCACTGAGTAGGTGGGATTGGTGAATGGGGAGCGAAAATTGAAGAGATTGAAATCATAGAGTGGTTAGATTTTCCAAGAGGGGAAAGCACAGAATAAGAATAGTGTGAAGTTTTAGAAGTAAGAAATATGTCAAGAGAGTTTGCTGCATGTCCGTGATGATCAGGAACACGAGTAGGATGTTTGATAATTTGCTCCAGATCGTGAGTAATAGAGAAAGCAAGAGCCTCGCTTCCTCCCACATCAGTGTGAGAAAGATGAAGCCAAATACTGTGGTGTACATTGAAGTCTCTAATGTAGAGAATTTCGCCATGTACGTGTTAATATAGCAAGGACTCATGGCAGGAGGACAGATATTCAAAGAAAGACACAAACTCGTTGGAGTTTGGAGAGCAGTAGCAGAAGCAAAGGAAAATAGTGGTAGTGGAGAGATAGACTTTTAGCTAGAGAATATCAAAGTCTGGAGATTCAAGATTCGTGAGCCTCGCAATAGGAGTGTTAGTGTTGCAGAAGGCACAGACCCCACCTTTGGAACAAAAACGAGTATACAGATTATTGTGAGAGATTAAAAATGGGTCGGTGGAAGCATATACAGACAGCTGGGTTTCAGATAGGAGGAGGAGGAGGTTAGGGAGGAAAGTATCCAAGTACTGTTCCACAGATGAAAGATTAGAGCTCAGCCACGAATGTTAGAATAGTGAAGAGTGAAAGAAGCAGATCTATTGGGAGGTGCAAGGTTAAGGGCCGAACCATTACTACCACCAGGTGTGTCTGCCCTAGAGCCAATAGTGGAATCACCAAATTCCCAGAGATTCTTCGCACCCCTCCATGCCAGGTACTGGGGCCATTAGCTGTGGACCTTCCATAAATAATAACAAATATGAGGAAAAAAAGAGAGAAAAAGAAACCGATGTGGGGAGCGTTGTGACTTGTCAAATGTAATGGAATAGCAAGAGATGTGTAATGAATACCCAGAATATTCAGTGTAGATGTAGTAATGAGGAAAGAACCATCCTAAAGGAAGACTCAACCCGGAACTGTCTGGACCAGTCTTAGCTGTATCCTAATACCTGTATAAATTGGGCTTCTTTTTAGAGACAACCTTCATTGTAATGATAACAAAATTCATTTTGAGCGTGATTATATATACTCATTTTGATAATTATATACATCTCTCTCTCTCTCTCTCTCTCTCTCTCTCTCTCTCTCTCTCTCTCTCTCTCTCTCTCTCTCTCTCTCTCTCTCTCTCTCTCTCTCTCTCTATATATATATATATATATATATATATATATATATATATATATATATATATATATATATATATATATATATATATATATATATATATAATGTGCTTATATGAGGAAAAAAAGAGAGAAAAAGAAACCGATGTGGGGAGCGTTGTGACTTGTCAAATGTAATGGAATAGCAAGAGATGTGTAATGAATACCCAGAATATTCAGTGTAGATGTAGTAATGAGGAAAGAACCATCCTAAAGGAAGACTCAACCCGGTACTGTCTGGACCAGTCTTAGCTGTATCCTAATACCTGTATAAATTGGGCTTCTTTTTAGAGACAACCTTCATTGTAATGATAGCAAAATTCATTTTGAGCGTGATTATATATACTCATTTTGATAATTATGTACATCTCTCTCTCTCTCTCTCTCTCTCTCTCTCTCTCTCTCTCTCTCTCTCTCTCTCTCTCTCTCTCTCTCTCTCTCTCTCTCTCTCTCTCTCCTCTCTCTCTCTCTCTCTCTCTCTATATATATATATATATATATATATATATATATATATATATATATATATATATATATATATATATATATATATATATATATATAATGTGCTTATATGAGGAAAAAAAGAGAGAAAAAGAAACCGATGTGGGGAGCGTTGCGACTTGTCAAATGTAATGGAATAGCAAGAGATGTGTAATGAATACCCAGAATATTCAGTGTAGATGTAGTAATGAGGAAAGAACCATCCTAAAGGAAGACTCAACCCGGTACTGTCTGGACCAGTCTTAGCTGTATCCTAATACCTGTATAAATTGGGCTTCTTTTTAGAGACAACCTTCATTGTAATGATAGCAAAATTCATTTTGAGCGTGATTATATATACTCATTTTGATAATTATATACATCTCTCTCTCTCTCTCTCTCTCTCTCTCTCTCTCTCTCTCTCTCTCTCTCTCTCTCTCTCTCTCTCTCTCTCTCTCTCTCTCTCTCTCTATATATATATATATATATATATATATATATATATATATATATATATATATATATATATATATATATATATATATATATATATATATGTATATATATATATATATATATATATATATATATATATATATATATATATATATATATATATATATATATATATATATATATGTATATATATATATATATATATATATATATATATATATATATATATATATATATATATATATATATAAATATATATATATATATATATATATATATATATATATATATATATATATATATATATATATATATATATATATATATATATATCTATTGCTCATCTAATTAATGCATGCATGTATATATATATAAATATATATATATATATATATATATATATATATATATATATATATATATATATATATATATATATATATATATATATATATATATATATATATATATATATATGTGTATGTATGTGTGTGTATATATATATATGTATGTACCTACTTATTATTCTAACCTGAAAATTGTTATTCTATATCTGCTTCAAATTGTCTGCAGTAGTAGTTGAAAAGTGAAATGCAACTTAAATGATAGCACTCAACAAGGGCTATTGAAAATATTGTCACAATGATTACTCTTCAAGTACTCTTCAATTATTACACTATATTTTATTATTAATTACTTGCTATGATATTTAAAATTAATTGCAAATTCTATTAGTATGTTATTTATACATAACCACATAGATTGTAATGTTATCAACTGCAATATGACTGGGAGTGCCCATGTGCACATGTCCCCATGTACAGTTATCTGAATAAATAAAAAAAAAAAAAAAAATATATATATATATATATATATATATATATATATATATATATATATATATATATATATATATATATATATATATATATATATATTCTTCTTCTTCTTCTTCTTCTTCTTCTTCTTCTTCTTCTTCTTCTTCTTCTTCTTCTTCTTCTTCTTCGTCTACATCTTTTCCCACTTTTATGTGTGGTCGATGTTTCTGGCCAGTTTTCTCCATTTGTTTTTTTCCCATACCTCATCACCCCACAAACCTTTAGACCTCAGGTCGTCATTGATGCAATCCATCCACCTACGCTTTGATCTCCCTCTCCTTCTCCTACCCTGTATATCCATTTCCATCACCTTCCTCCCAACATACTGTTCATCCCTCCTAACGACATGACCATACCATCTTAGTCTACTTTCTTGTATCTTATCTGATATTTCTCTAACTTTTGAGGTACCTCTAATTACCTCGTTTCTGATCTTATCGCTTCTTGTCACCCCACACATCCATCTCAACATCCTCATCTCTGCCACATCCATTTTTTTTCTGTGTCTTCTTTATTGCCCATGTCTTTGCTCCATACATCATCACAGGTCTCACAACTGTCTTATGCACTGTACGTAATCCCTGTGTATTTAATCCCTATTCTCCTGTCGCACAACACCCCAGACACTTTCTTCCAGTTCTTCCATCCCGCTTGTATTATGTGGGTTATTTCTGACTCTAGGTCACCATCCTCTGCTACTGTTGATCCCAACTCTTTTCAACACCTTCCCCTGCCACTTGACCTCCCCATCCTCATCACCTCTCAACCTCAAGTACTCTGTCTTCTTCCTGCTGATTTTCAGTCCTCTATCCTCCATCACTCTTCTCCACTCCTCAAGTTTCTCCTCCACTACCTCTCGTCTGTTGCTACACAGTACAATGTCATCTGCAAAGAGCATACATCATGGAGACTAATCTCTAATACCCTGGGTTACTACATCCATGACCAGATCAAATAGATATGGACTCAAAGCAGACCCTTGATGCAGACCATCATTTCCTGAGAGACTTTTCGTCAAGCCCACACTGCTCTTAACATTTGCCTCTGCCCTCTCATACATATCTTGGATGATTCTTACATATTTCTCGGGGACTCCCTTTTCTCTAATACACCTCCACACCTCTTGACGTGGTACTCGATCATAAGGTTTTTCCAGGTCAATAAAGACCATATGCAGTCATTTCTGTTTCTTCCGATGCTTTTCCATCATTTGTCTCAAGGCAAATATGGCATCCACTGTTCCTCTTCCAGGCATGAAGCCAAACTGTTCATCCCCAATTGTCGCTACCTCTTTGAGTCTCCTCTCTATGATCTTCTCCCATATCTTCATAGTATGACTTAACAACTTTATACCTCTATACTTTCTACACTCCTCAATGTCTCTCTTTTATAGATTGGGATGATTAAGCTTCCTCTCCACTCCTCTGGCATCTTTTCCTGACTAAAGATCTTTTGCATTAAGTCCCACAAGATATCTATGCCTTCCTCTCCAAGACTCTTCCATACCTCCACTGGCATCTTATCAGGTCCTGCTGCCTTTCCATTTTTCATTTTCCTTACCGTCCTCTCTACCTCTCTTCTAGCCACTGTTGTTGTAACTGCTTCATTAGGAAGTCCATCTTCAAATACTGCTCTTGGGTTCTCTTCATTTAGCAATCCTTCAAAATAAGTTTCCCCTCTGCTTTTTATTTCATCCTCTTCTGCTAGAACTACTCCATAGTTATCCTTGATTTGTCTTACTTGGGTCAAGTCCTTGTTTGCAGCATCTCGAGCCTTGGCAATTCGCCATTTTCTTCTCTCCTTCTGGTGTTTCCAGCTCTTCATAGACTTCATTCAATTTCTCTGCCTTTGCTTTTACTACTGCTCTCCTTGCCTCCTTCTTTGCTTGCTTCTAATCTTCTTTATCCTGCTCCAGGCCTGATAAATCTTGTTCTTCACCCATTCTTGCACTTCCTCATTCCACCACTATGACTCTTTATCATTTGGGGGTTTCCTTCCTGATGACTTTCCAAGTACCTCCACACCAACCCTCAAAATCACCTTACTATTCTCTGTCCACCATTCTTGTACATCTACATGCAACCTTATCGCTTCTAATACTCTTCCCTTAAACATAGCTCTCAGCTCTGCATCTTTCATCTCCACCACTTTATCTTTGGGTCCATACTCGGCTTCTTACTTTTCCTACATTTCTTGAGCCTGCAATCAGTTACTACTATCCTATTTGCACTGTTACACTCTCCCCATTTATTACTTTACAGTTGCTAATCTCCTTCAAATGGTCTCTCCTACACAACAATAAAACTATCTGGCTTTCCCTTCCACCACTACTGTATGTAATCAATGTTTTCCTTTTTCTCAAAGGATGTGTTGACCAATGCCAGATCAAATGCCACTGCAAAATCAATCTCTCTCTCTCCCCCCTCATTTCTCTCGCCCACCCCCCAGCCCCCATGAGCTCTACCTATCCCAGTCCTCCCAATTCCCAAGTGGCCATTTAGATCACCTCCCAAAATTACCCTCTCCCTTATAGGAATTGTTCTAAGTGCCTGGTCCGTCTCCTACCAAAAAGCATCCTTCCACTGTACAACCAGTTTGTGGGGTATAGGCACATACCACATTGACTACCGTTTCTCCAAGTCGCAGCTTTAAACTCATAATTCTGTTACTTTTTCTATTCAAACCAAGTAAGCTTTCCTTCAGGTCTTTGGATAGCATTATTCCTACGCCATTCCTACCTTCCTCATTTGCTACACTATAGAACAATTTGCAACCCTCACCCAGTTCCCTCGCCTTATTTCCTTTCCACCTGGTCTCCTAAACACACAGCACTCCAATTCTCCTCCTCTCCATCAGGTCCACCAATTCTCACCCCTTCCCAGTCATCGTCCCCACATTAAGAGTGCCCATCCGCAGCAGCACCTCTGACACTCTCCCTCGAGATTGCCTCTTTAACCCAGCCTGCCTATTACTGGGTAGCCCTTGCTCTCTTTCCGGAGGGGTCAGGCGAAGCCCCAACGCGTCGCTTCAGGGGAACGCCCTAATATAGTGACTATTCTCGTTATCTGTACTGGCCATACTTTGGTTTTGGCAAAATTTTTATGGCCGGATGCTTTTCCTGCCATCAACCCTCCCCATCTACCCGGGCTTGGGACCGGCATCAAGTTGATGCTGGCATGTCCCCCTCAGTAGCTGGGTTATATATATATATATATATATATATATATATATATATATATATATATATATATATATATATATATATATATATATATATATATATATATATATATATATATATATATATATATATATATATATATATATATATATATATATATATTATATATATATATATATATATATACATACATATATATATATATATATATATATATATATATATTATATATATATATATATATATATATATATATATATATATATATATATATATATATATATATATATATATATATATATATATATATATATATATATGTATATATATATATATATATATATATATATATATATATATATATATATATATATATATATATATATATATATATATATATATATATATATATATATATATATATATATATATATATATATATATATATATATATATATATATATATATATATATATATATATATATATATATATATATATATATATATATATATATATATATATATATATATATATATATATATATATATATATATATATATATATATATATATATATATATATATATATATATATATATATATATATATATACATATATATATATATATATATATATATATATATATATATATATATATATATATATATATATATATATATATATATATATATATATATATATATATGTATGTATGTGTATATATATATATATATATATATATATATATATATATATATATATATATATATATATATATATATATATATATATATATATATATATATATATATATATATATATATATATATATATATATATATATATATAAATATATATATATATATATATATATATATATATATATATATATATATATATATATATATATATATATATATATATATATATATATATGCACATTACATATGTGAAAACATGAATCATTTTTTTTACCCCGACCGGGACTCGAACCTAGGACTTATGATTACTAAGTCAAGGCGCTACCACTACACCACAGAAGGTTAAAAGGAACCCAACCTTATAGCTTATATCTGCTCTACTTAGGAATGAACGCATTCTAACTGAATGCCACTATGTTCATATTACAGATTCCCCAACCTCACTCGTGGCTTCATTTTAGCATTTAATTCAATTCCCAATCTCATTCGGGCCATGAAATTATCAAATAAGCACATTACAAAAAAAAAATGATTCACATATATATATATATATATATATATATATATATATATATATATATATATATATATATATATATATATATATATATATATATATATATATATATATATATATATATATATATATATATATATATATATATATATATTATATATATTTACATATATATATATATATATATATATATATATATATATATATATATATATATATATATATATATATATATATATATATATATATATATATATATATATATATATATATATATATATATATATATATATATTATCAAATAAGCACATTACATATGTGAAAACATGAATCATTT
>JAXCGZ010011386.1:115000-120000 GCA_037179515.1 Halocaridina rubra | reverse complement strand
TTGCTATCAGGCTGAAGAAAACCAATATCATGAGTCAGAATACTCAACAGACCACCAGTCATCACCATCATCAACAATCAAATAGTTACGGTAAAGGAATTTACCCTTCACTGCTCTACAGTGATCGACAGCTTTTGCCTGTACTTAGAAATCTGCAGATTGCTCACTCATCAACAACTTTGGCTAGAGTGTCGACTAGGGTCTGGGACTGTCCAAAACTGACCACCAATACCTAGATGACCATGTATATAACCTGCGTTCTTTAAGCCCTACTATACCGCGGCCAGTCTCAAGGCAAAAAAATAGGCTCTACACCTTCCACATGCGTAGCCTGTGGAGGCTTCTCGACAAGAAATGGTCAGACTGTGTTACCAACAATGAGGTCCTGGAAAACGCCGGTACCAGCAGCATCTGCACTTGCTGCAACAACATCTCCTTTGCTGGCTTAGGCATATCAGCAGGATGCAGGTTGCCCAGATTGCCAAAGACCTGCTCTATAAAACCTTCATCTTGAAGGAGAGCCCAGAAAAGCCCCTCTTCATGGACATCAGTGGATGGGAAGCCCTAGCTTAAGATCGAGTTTGATGAATAGAAACTCCTGCTGGCCTCAGAGTAACATCGAGAAAGGTGCAAGAGCACCAAGCAAGCATTTCTTTTAGACACCTTTTACAAATGCAACCACTGCAGCAGGTACTACCACTCGTGTATCAGCCTACACAACCAAAACTAACACTGTTCAAGCTACAACTAACAGATCATCCAAGAACTCTCCAAAAGGGTCTATCTATGATCCCACGAGATCGACTGATGCCATGAAAATCAGCAAATAATATATGATGTATGTTTCAGGAAAAGGTGGGTCCCATTTGATTGGAGGCACGCATGTGTAGTTCCACTTTACAAAGGGAAGGGAGATAAGTATGAGTGTAGTGATTTTAGGGGAATTATTTTGTTAAGTGTAGTTGAAAAGGTATATGGAAGAGTTAGGAAAAGTACTGAGAGATTGATTGGGGAAGAACAGAGTGGGTTCAGGAGAGGAAAAGGATGTGTGCATCAGGTGTTTGCAATAAGACAAGTTCTTGGAGAAAGGTAGGGACACTTTTTGGGCCTTTATGGATTTAGAGAAAGCATATGACAGGGTAGATAGAGAGGGGTTGTGGAGGGTGTTGCGAATGTATGTAATAAGTGAAAGTTTGTTGAATGTGGTAAAGAGATTTTACATGAATAGTAGAGAATGCGTGAGAGTTGGGAATGGCATGAGTGATTGGTTTGAGGTGAATGTTGGGTTACATCAAGTTATGTAATGTCGCCATGGTTGCTTAATGTGTATAAGGATGAAGTGATAAGGGAAATAAATGAAAGAGTATTAAACAAACAAAAAAAAAACAATCTTTATTTCCATTTCAATACAATGGGTATTCGTCAGCCAGGGCAAGCCCCAACCCCCCACTGTGGTGTCCAACCACATCAGTTCCTGCCAGTAAACAGCTTACTCTCGGTCTTGGACGGGAACCGATCTTTCGACCTCGTGAATGCGAAGCCAGCGCGTTACCACTTGGAACTTGTGGGTGAGGATGGAAGGTTGTGGAAATTGAGTTAGTTGCTATTTGTGGATGATGCTGTACTGGTGGCTAATAATGAAAATGAATTGAATCATTTGGTGACTGAGTTTATTAGTGTGCTTAAAAGAAGGAGGGTGAGGGTGAATATTGGCAAAAGTAAAGTCATGAGATGCACGAAGAGTGTTAATGTAGGCAGATTGAGAGTAGGAGTGAATGGAGTATTGCTTGAAAAAGCTGAGTTTTAAGTTCCTGGGGTCGCATGTATCAAGGAGTAGACGAGTGGATGTAGAGGTAACTCACAGAGTGAGGGAAGCAAGTAAATATCCAAGTGGGTTGATAAGTGTAATGAGAAATAGATATTTGGGAATAAATTCAAAGAGAAGGATATATGAAGGTGTGATTGTACCGACAGCATTGTATGGAGCAGAGACTTGGAATGCAAGAGAGAATAAAAGTAAGACGTTGAATATGATGGAGATGAGGTGTTTGAGAGGTATGATTGGTGTATCTAGAATAGATAGAGTAAGAAACGAGGATGTCTGGCAGAGAACGGGTGTTAGAATGAAGCTGTCGGATAGGTTAGATAAGAGAGTGTTGAGATGGTTTGGACACATGGAAAGGATGAGTGATGAACGAATAGTGAAGAGAGTGTGGAGTGCAGAAGTGATTCGTGTTAAGTTAAGAGGGAGACCTAGAATGAGATAGTTGGATAGTGTGAAAAGAGCACTGAATGCACGTGGAATGCCAATGGAACTGGAAAGAGTGTGTGCAAGAGAAAGAAACGAGTGGAAGAATATTGTGCATTTATGATGCGGCGATTTCTCGCACCTGCTAACTCAGTGAACTGTGATGGACAGGTGTAAGGAGAGCTGTCATATGATGAAGCGGTGAGGGTAAACCAGCTGCAGCTGTCGGGCCTCATTGTAGATTATTCATGCCCACCAACCTTGTGGGTGGCTCAAGCAGGATGGAAGGGGGGGGGAGATGTAGCAACCCTTTATCCCCAAGGAGCAGAGAGAAGTGTTTCAGGTATCTGTGGATCGTGGTGAATGCACGTTTCTTGGCTCGGCCACCCCCCTTGCAAGGGGCAAAGAGGCATGTGTATATGTATGTGTACATACATATATATATATATATATATATATATATATATATATATATATATATATATATATATAAATATATATATATATATATATATATATATATATATATATATATATATATATATATATATATATATATATATATATGTGTGTGTGTGTGTGTGTGTGTGTGTGTGTGTGTGTGATTACCTAATTGTGATTACCTAATTGTGTTTACGGGAAAGAGCCCAAAGCTCGTATCTTCCCGTCTCCTGATCGGTTCCATTTTTAGACTTAGTGATACTTATCATACCTGTCCTTAAAACTATGGATTGAGGTAGCATTAACTACCTCCTCGCTTAGCCAATTCCAATTATCAACTACTCTTACACTGAAAAAGTATTTCCTTACATCCTGCAAACAAGTTTTCTTCCGAAGCTTCAAACTATGACCTCTAGTTCTAGAGCCAGCCATATCGAAATATCGATCCCTATCCACTCTATCATAACCATGAAGGAATTTAAAGACTGTCACCATATCCCCCCTTACTCTTCTAGCTTCGAGTGATGGCAAGTCTAATTCCCTCAGCCTCTCATCATAACCGAGATTGCGTATTTCTGGCACCAGTTTCGTGGCATGTCTTTGAACTTTTTCAAGCTTAGCTATGTGCTTTTTCAAGTGCGGATTCCAAAAGGGGGCTGCATATTCGAGTTTTGGCCTCACATAGGTTACATAAATATTTCTGAACATTTCCTTGTCCATGTGCCTGAAGGCTACCCTTACATTTGATAAGAATGCATATGCTGCCCTTACTACGCCATTTATATGTATTTCTGGAGACAAATCTGCCAGTATGTTTACTCCTAGATCTCTCTCATTTTCTGTCTCTTGAAGTTGTACTCCAGCCACCGAGTAGTCAAGCTTGGGCCTTCTTGCACTTGTACCCATTCTCATTACCTTACATTTTGAGGTATTGAATTTCATTAGCCACTTTTCTGACCACTCATGCAGATTATTTAGATCCTCCTGAAGTTCTCTACCATTGTTCTCGTTTTTTACTTTCTTCACAATCTTTGCATCATCTGCAAACATATTCATGAATGAATTTACAGACTCTGGTAGGTCATTTACATATACAAGGAACAAAAGTGGCCCTAAAACTGAACCCTGTGGGACTCCACTACTAACTCTTCTCCATTCAGACACTGAGTGTCTTACTCTAACCCTCTGTTCCCTTCCTTCTAAGTAAGTTTTTATCCATTCCAAGACATTTCCACCTATTCTAGCCATTGATTGCAGCTTCTTAATAAGTCTCCCATGTGGAACAGTGTCAAACGCTTTCTGGAAGTCTAGGAATATGCAATCTGCCCAGCCCTCTCTTTCCTGTAAGATTTGGCTTACCTCATCATAAAATTCTAATAAGTTTGTTACTGTTGATCTTCCTTCTCTGAAGCCATGTTGCCTCACTGACAAAAAGTTGAAGGATTCCAAGTGAAGAGAGATATGTTTCCTTAGTAGTTTCTCCATAAGTTTGCAAACTATGCTGGTCAAGGAAACTGGTCTATAGTTCAGAGCCGTATCCCTCCTTCCCTTTTTGAAGATAGGTATCACATTTGCTTGTTTCCAGCATCTTGGAATCTCCCCCGACTCCAATGACTCCTTAAATATGATACTTAGTGCCACTGATATTGTGTTTGCGCATTTTTTAAGCACATGAGGGGATATGTCATCAGGACCTGTAGCTTTATGAACATCTAAATCCATCAGCGCTTTGCATACCTCTGTGGCTGTAAGGTTGATGTTCTCTAATACCGGCCCTTGAGCTTCTATCACTGCAATCTGAGGGGGTGGGGTATTTTCTACTGTAAATACTGACTGAAACTCCTTGTTCAATTCTTTGCAGATCTCTTCGTCCGTCTCAGTGATGCTTCCATCCGCTCTCTTTAGCCTTAAAACCTGTTCTTTTACCTTCAGTTTTCCTCTGATAAAGCTGTGGAAAAGCTTGGGATTTTCTTTAGCCTTCCTGGTGATGTCCCTCTCATAATCTTTCTCTGCCTCTCTCCTTTTACTTAGGTAGTCATTTCTTGCTCTTTTGTAGGTTTGCCAGGCATTTATGTTTTTTCTCCTCCTATACCTTTTCCAGCATTTGTCTCTCCACTCCTTAGCTCTTTTACACCCATTATCGAACCATTTCTCTCTGGCATGAATTACACCTACTTTGGTGACAGGTATGCAGCAATCTACTATCTTCCCATATTTCTCACAAAAGATGTCATACATTTCTTGTACAGATTTGTTGTAAAATAAGGTTCTCCAGTCAATAACTGCAAAAAGCTCATTCATTTTGATGTAA
>JAXCGZ010011386.1:82500-105000 GCA_037179515.1 Halocaridina rubra | reverse complement strand
ATATTTATTTTTTGCATTCCATTGTCCTTATATTTGGTGTGCTACGCATTATGAAATTAAAAAAGAATCATTTCAACTACTTGCAATTATTAACACTTGCAAGTAATAAGAAGCTACACTATCCAACACAAGGATTTGACCATGAGACTGATTCTGCATAGAGTTTGCATGAGTGTTATTCAAAATATAGATTTCAAAGTTATAAGATGCAACGCCGCATATTAGCAAACTCGGCAATTTAAACAAGTCAAAGAAGAACTCACTCCTTTTGCGCAAAGACCAAAGTGAGTTCTACAGCTTTTTACACAATTATACTCTCTCGCGATATATTTCTTTACTGTACTCATACACACATATGCAAGGAAAACAATCCCTCTTGTAAGGAAGGTGGCCAAATCAAAGCATACACTAAATTACATCCATTTTTACCCTAACGAATATATATTACTCGTCTCCTCTGTTATACTCTTACTCATTCCGCAACCTATAATCAGAGTTCATGTTGAAAACCCTATGTATGCTTGAATTTCCCCGGGAAGAAAATTCTAAAAGGAATCTCCTGTCCCCAAGTTATATTCATTTAGTCAACTTTTCCGACATAACAAGGAAAAAGGGGGAGGTTTCTTGTTCCCCTCCTCAGGAGAAGCAAGGAAGATTGCGTAGAGCTAGAGATAGAAAGATTGAACCATGTGTAACAGAGGACTCCCAACTCATCACTCGCATAAGACCCTCCCATCTCGCCAATCCTCTTTAAAATGTACTACTTTGAGATATTAATTAATTTATGGTGGTTTTTGCTATATAAAAGTTCTTTCCCTGATATAAGGATTCCTCCTATGGACTATTATGAATAAAGAATAAAGACTGTGTAGTAAGAATCTCTATAGTGATGAGCCACGACCAACAGTTGAGATCGACAGCTCACGGGTACATATTACAGAAGAACTCAGAGAGAGACAGCTGGGGGAGGAGCAAGTGATGGACCGAAACCAGTGGAGACGACTAGTGAAGAGATGCGACCCCATATGAAAATGGGAACGCAAATAGAGGAAGAAGTTCTCAAAAGTATTTCAAGTCATGCATGCGGCATTTTTAAAGTAAGTAATTTTCCTTGCTCTTTACCCAGGACCGGCCTTAGGAGGTGCAGGGCCCAATTGGGAACAATTTTGGTCGGCCCCAGGCTCCCAGCCAACTTGCACCAAGATCTGTAGAGTCATGAAAATATAAAAAAGTCTATTATAGACTTTATATTTCTGTGGTAGACTTGAAAGCAATTAAAATGTGCGCTTAAATAATGCATGCGAGTTAATAGACCAAATAGATACAAGCTACATATTTATATAAAATTGCATATATGTAAGTCTACAAGTAACAAACAAAATTTGTATATCACTTCTGATAAGTATATGGTCACAATACCACTGGTTTTCGTGACTGTGAAATGATTTATTAAAAATATTCATTCATATTTGTCAGAAATGAAAAATCAGAAATTAAGTGCACTATTGGAAACAAATTTTCTTTTTTGGAATTCTTAAAATCACTTAACATTCATAGACTATACATGAGTCATATTATAATTGCCACTTCCAGATCTGCTGCACATTTTCATGGTGTCCTTGGACAGGTCCTGAATATTGCAAAAGAATCCAAATAAATTTTGCTACTTTTTCAGTTGTTCAAGCCGTGGCTCAAATGTCTGCAGTGCTTTATCTACCATTTGATTAAAACATTGCACTCTGAAGGCTGTTTTTGCATCTGGCAATGGTTAATCTGCAGATTCATAATAAAATATTTTTTTTTTCCATAAGCGTTTGCTCTGAGTCTTGAATACAGGCTTAACATCTAGGTCTTTGATAAGTTCACTAGCGTCAATCAAGGCTTCATCAAAACCTTCTTCCCTGTATATCTTTAACCAGTTACAAAGCTTTTGGAATGAAGAAAGCCCTGTAGCAACATTCATGGCATCACTCTGAAGTTCTTTATTCAGGTAATTTACTTGAAAGAGTAAGGAGTGCCAGAAAAATAGTGAGACCAGAAACTTGCAATCTCTCATTTGACTGACACGAGTCAGGATCTGTTTTTGCTTGAGCATTATCAATGTTTTTTGCTAACTTTTCTAGTGAATTACAGACTTCAACAGCTTTGTACCGTACAGCTTTGACACTTTTCATTCTACATTCCCATCGTGTTTCAGAGAGAGATTTTACAGACAGACCTGACACATGTTTTTTTTTTAAAACAGTCCATTTTATAGTAGACGATGCAAAAAGGGTGTAAATACGCTGCAGAGTTCCAAAGAAAGTCATTGGATCTTGACATATCTTGGCCATGTCTTCCAAAACTAGGTTGTGACGCACGTGGTGTAAAGAAAGCTCTTGAATTCTTCTGTAGAAGTCATGCCTGCACACCTAAGGTGTGTCCCTTCATACTGGCCCGGTCAGTATACTCTTGTCCACTGATATTTTCAACATCCAGCCCTAATGTTACAAATTCATGTAGAAGGGTGTTGTACAAACTTTCACCCCTGCTACTTTCCACCACTTAAAGACTTGATGAAATGTTTATATACTCCTGCTGGAGCATTTGATTGTACACTATCAAATACATATCTAATTACCATCAACATTTGCTCCAGATAACTGATATCATGTGTACAGTAGCGAATTACTGCAAAATACTTAGCAACAGCTGAAGGGTCTTGTGGACTTAAATAGAACTGTCCAGGACAGTTCGTTGTTAAGTCATCCTCCAATAACGGTTCTCTTTCTATGCTTACATCAATACCGAATATTTTTGGATATTCGTTACACATGTCTTATTATCCCTTCATATCTGGCAAGTCACAATACTCCCAATCTCTGTTTCTCTTTATGTTTTCTTCGTGCCCAGGCCCGATGAGGGTAGATTTATATATTTACTAATTTGGCCCTTCCTGGTGTAACAATCATAAGAAAAAGCCTTCATTTGCAAAATGATTTCCTGTAGAACTGTTTGACTCATTATATTAATAAGTTTATTCTGGACTCTTTTTCCTACACAATGATCATGTATTTCTTTTTTCTGGATCTTTGTAGATGATCTTACATTACTGGATCAAACTTTCCTAGCAACTCAACAACACCAAGGAATTTCCATTATGTGGCATTCTTATGTGTTCCTCAGATCCCCTGTATGGTAAGTTTCTTTTTGCCAGGAACTGTACAGTGGCTAACAATTGCTAAAAAAAACTTGATGCCAGCGTTTTGCCTATTGTCTGATTAGCTTTTCTACCACTTCATCAATAGTTTTTCAGCATATAATCTTTGTTGCAGTTTACAACAACTGAGCATAGCTTGCAAATGCTTTTTGGAGTTCTCATGCTCAGCTAGTCTTATATGAATATTCGGTCGGTTATTAAAACCATTACTGGCAAGTACACTTGGTGCGTTATCAATATGACAGAAGATTTTATCACTTGATACAGAGTATATTAGCAATAGACGCTTTACTGTTTCACCATTAGACAGTTTTCTTTTGCAGCAAAATTTTGAAAAACGTCACCCACTCTCATTCTTGGGGGAAAACTCTACTATAATTGTGGGTATTCCTTTTTTCACTAAATAGTCCCTGACATTCTGACTTATCATTTCTGGCCATGTTGCAGGATCATCTGTTAATTCTACAGGACTGGCAGATTTTTAATTCCTATTCTCCTTGCCTAAAGAGGCATCAGCAGGCATGTCAATAGGCGACTTTCCTGGTTTGTCAGATTCATCACTTCCGGAATGGCCGATCTAATTTTTAGTAAATAAATTTCCACTTTGATTGTCTTGGGTAACTTCAGATTGGCCTCCTTCGTTGTCATCATCTTCACTGTATTGTGGCTCTACTTGCGTTTCTGCATTTTCTGAGATAGTTTTGCTGAAATAATTATCTGATGCACCTTTCTCCTTTTCTGCTTCGGCCTTCTTTCCCTTGGCTACTGCTCTCATTTTACTGCCACTTAAAAATGTTCTGCCAATGTCTCTTAGTCTTTTACTCATTTACAAAAAATAACAAAGATCCTAAGAATAATAAAATAAAAATGGCTTCCATCTCAGAACTGATAAAAACACACCATGCTGTACTAAATGTCCGCTCCATATGTCATAAAAAATTCAGCAGACATCACATTATTACGGTCAAAAGTTACAAACTTGACTTGTATTGCATACTTTTTGTGAGTGCAAGAGGGTATGCATCTAATATGTCTATATTTGTAGGTCTTAATTACCTAGATTTATGTATGTAAGAGAGGGGGCAGGGAAATTTTTTGAGTATTACCCAAAAATTTATTTGGAAAAAAATGGAACTACCTCTACATTTGAAAAAAGGCAAAAGTATGTTTACACATGTCATTTATTTACTTATTCATTTAAAATGATACTTGTACTGTCTGTTAACATGACTGAATAAAGCAGAAAACATATAATACCTGCCTATCACTTCTTATGAAAAGCCACCCATAACTGAAGGAATGCTTGAGAAAATTAATTCATCATCATTGTCACAGTCACACATAATGATATACGATCATCTTTTACCTGATATTTATGAACATTTTGTACTGTTCTTTACAGTAATCTTTAAAAAATCAGTGGCTTCATATTTCAGATATATGGTTTATATTTGGGTCACTAAAACTTACCACATTTATGGGTTCACGACAAAAAAATAATCATCTAGTAGTAAGATCACTGAGCTCTATAAAGTCAACGGTGTTTACTCTCAATAGAAGGGAAAATCACACCATGAGATGAAAACAACGTAAATCTGAAGGGAGCGGCTGGCCGAAGGTGAATGCGTGCTGTTTCATCTAGTCCCCTAGTTCAGTGATTGATCCGCCGATAATATTGTAATGTGTTGTTGTGTGTGTACTTGACAACCCAAGAGTAGATTGCACTCAAGCGCGGGGCCCCCTTAGGTGCGGGGCCCCACTGGAAGCAACTGGTCCAAGTGGCTTAAGACCGGCAGTTGTGACTTGACCTATATATCTTACTTTAAAATCTCCATTTAAGCAAATAACATTCTTAAGGAACATTATCAAATCATCTCTGACTGAATTAATTTCAGGTGCTATTATTGACTATGATTTTTTTTTTTTTTAAAGAACTGTAATCTCAGCAATGCGATGATGAAGTTCTCAGTAGTGATGCTATGCAAACGTAACATAATTTTGCCATAAAAAAACGTGGTTTACTAAATATGTATTTTTAAAATGAAAGACGGTTGGAAAACTGCTTGCGTATTCCAGGTAAGATACAGAACATTCTTTAGAAGGTCTCTAAAGCTCCCGGTTATCTAAGTGTATTAAAGGCGGTTTACACGGTCATACTGTTCCTCGAACGCGGTTCGACAGACAAATGTTTGAAGTGATGTTCGTACGTGTGAACGGGGTATGTGGTTGCACAACACGTTCGACAAACGTGTTCTACAACCAAATACCCCGTTCACACGTTCGAATATCACTTCAAACACTTGTCTGTCGAACCGCGTTCGACGAACCGTTTGACCGCATAAACCCCCCTTTAGACATTATCCCCATCTGCTTTAAGGAGTTCGTCCTGAGGCAATATGTTTGCACTTATATGGATATTTAATCAATAAGTAAACTTCTAATTAGTCTTCGAGAAAGATTATGGAAGTCCAAAGCAAATTATCAACTCAAAATAAGAAAATATCTCTTTTCTTCTCTCATTTGCAAGTAAAGAATATACTGCACTCAAAATAAAATATATATAGTTCTTTCCTGACGATTCTCATAAAGCGTAGATGTTGGATGGGAGAAATATAGATTTTTCTTTTTAAACAAAAGCCGCATTTGACTGACGTGTATGTCTGTAACACGAACAAGGACTCTCTCTCTCTCTCTCTCTCTCTCTCTCTCTCTCTCTCTCTCTCTCTCTCTCTCTCTCTCTCTCTCTCTCTCTCTCTCTCTCTCTCTTGCTTTCAGTCGACCGAAAATGACCAATGCCCGATTATGAGATATAATGGGAGTGAAATTTCTTATGTTGCGATGCTATTGAAGAGGAGTTTACCATAAGTATCTTAAAACGGATGGAAGCATTTCAAGCTTAAGTTTTCTATCTGTTTGAAGTTGTATCTGCATCAGATGTATATATGTATGTATGCATGCATATATGTATGTATGTATGTATGTATGTATGTATGTATGTATGTATGTATGTATGTATGTATGTATGTATGTATGTATGCATGTCTGTATGTGATTACCTAATTGTGATTACCTAATTGTGTTTACGGGAAAGAGCCCAAAGCTCGTACCTTCCCGTCTCCTGATCGGTTCCATTTTAGACTTAGTGATACTTATCATACCTGTCCTTAAAACTATGGATTGAGATAGCAATAACTACCTCCTCGCTTAGCGAATTCCAATTATCAACTACTCTTACACTGAAAAAGTATTTCCTTACATCCTGCAAAGAACTAGCATATATATATGCTAGTTTGTGTGCATGTATATATATATATATATATATATATATATATATATATATATATATATATATATATATATATATATATATATATATATATATATATATATATATATATATATATATATATATACAGGGTGTCCATAAAGTCTGGGTACATAGGAAATTTCACTATGCAGACCTATTCAATCGAGTTCACCTGAATTTTGTAAAGTGCATCAAATTATGCACTGAAAATTATGGAAATCATATTGAAAGTATTACTTATTAACATTAAATTTAAATAAAATAGCTTTCAATTAAAAGCATGTGTTAATCTCCTGTGTACCCAGACTTCGTCTGGGTACACACACACACACACACACACACACACACACACACACACACACACACAACACACACACACACACACACACACACACACACACACACACACACATATATATATATATATATATATATATATATATATATATATATATATATATATATATATATATATATATATATATATATATATATATATATATATATATATATATATATATAATATATATATATATATATATATATATATATATATATATATATATATATATATATATATATATATATATATATATATATATATATATATATATATATATATATATATATATATATATATATATATATATATATATATATATATATATATATATATATATATATATATATATATATATATATATATATATATATATATATATATATATATACGTGTGTGTGTGTGATTACCTAATTGTGATTACCTAATTGTGTTTACGGGAAAGAGCCTAAAGCTCGTATCTTCCCGTCTCCTCATCGGTTCCATTTTAGACTTAGTGATACTTATCATAGCTGTCCTTAAAATTATGGATTGAGATAGCATTAACTACCTCCTCGTTTAGCGAATTCCAATTATCAACTACTCTTACACTGAAAAAGTATTTCCTTACATCCTGCAAATAACTAGCATATATATATGCTAGTTTGTGTGCATGTATATATATATATATATATATATATATATATATATATATATATATATATATATATATATATATATATATATATATATATATATATATATATATACAGGGTGTCCACAAAGTCTGAGTACATAGGAAATTTCACTATGCAGACCTATTCAATCGAGTTCACCTGAATTTTGTAAAGCGCATCAAATTATGCATTGAAAATGATGGAAATCATATTGAACATATTATTTATTAACATTAAATTTAAATAAAATAGTTTTCTTTTAAAAGCATGTGTTAATCTCCTGTGTACCCAGACTTCATCTGGGTACACACACACACACAGACACACACACACACGCACACACACACACACACATATATATATATATATATATATATATATATATATATATATATATATATATATATATATATATATATATATATATATATACATATATATATATATATATATATATATATATATATATATATATATATATATATATATATATATATATATATATATATATATATATATATATATATATATATATATATATATATATATATATATATATATATATGTATATATATATATATATATATATATATATATATATATATATATATATATATATATATATATATATATATATATATATATATATACATATATATATATATATATATATATATATATATATATATATATATATATATATATATATGTGTGTGTGTGTGTGTGTGTGTGTGTGTGTGTGTGTGTGTGTGTGTGTGTGTGTGTGTGATTACCTAATTGTGATTACCTAATTGTGTTTACGGGAAAGAGCCCAAAGCTCGCATCTTCCCGTCTCCTGATCGGTTCCATTTTAGACTTAGTGATACTTATCATACCTGTCCTTAAAACTATGGATTGAGATAGCATTAACTACCTCCTCGCTTAGCCAATTCCAATTATCAACTACTCTTACACTGAAAAAGTATTTCCTTACATCCTGCAAAGAAGTTTTCTTACGAAGCTTCAAACTATGACCTCTAGTTCTAGAGCCAGCCATATCAAAATATCGATTCCTATCCACTCTATCATAGCCATGAAGGAATTTAAAGACTGTCACCATATCCCCCCTCACTCTTCTAGCTTCGAGTGATGGTAAGTCTAATTCCCTCAGCCTCTCATCATAACTGAGATTGCGTATTTCTGGCACCAGTTTCGTGGCAAGTCTTTGAACTTTTTCAAGCTTAGCTATGTGCTTTTTCAAGTGCGGATTCCAAAAGGGGGCTGCATATTCGAGTTTGGCCTCACATAGGTACATAAATATTCTGAACATTTCCTTGTCCATGTGCCTGAAGGCTACCCTTACATTTGATAAGAATGCATATGCTGCCCTTACTATGCCATTTATATGTATTTCTGGAGACAAATCTGCCAGTATGTTTACTCCTAGATCTCTCTCATTTTCTGTCTCTTGAAGTTGTACTCCAGCCACCGAGTAGTCAAGCTTGGGTCTTCTTGCACTTGTACCCATTCTCATTACCTTACATTTTGAAGCATTGAATTTCATTAGCCACTTTTCTGACCACTCATGCAGATTATTTAGATCCTCCTGAAGTTCTCTACCATTGTTCTCGTTTTTTACTTTCTTCACAATCTTTGCATCATCTGCAAACATATTCATGAATGAATTTACAGACTCTGGTAGGTCATTTACATATACAAGGAACAAAAGTGGCCCTAAAACTGAACCCTGTGGAACTCCACTACTAACTCCTCTCCATTCAGACACTGAGTGTCTTACTCTAACCCTCTGTTCCCTTCCTTCTAAGTAAGTTTTTATCCATTCCAAAACATTTCCACCTATTCTAGCCATTGATTGCAGCTTCCTAATAAGTCTCCCATGTGGAACAGTGTCAAACGCTTTCTGGAAGTCTAGGAATATGCAATCTGCCCAGCCCTCTCTTTCCTGTAAGATTTGGCTTACCTCATCATAAAATTCTAATAAGTTTGTTACTGTTGATCTACCTTCTCTGAAGCCATGTTGCCTCACTGACAAAAAGTTGAAGGATTCCAAGTGAAGAGAGATATGTTTCCTTAGTAGTTTCTCCATAACTTTGCAAACTATGCTGGTCAAGGAAACTAGTCTATATTTCAGAGCCGTATCCCTCCTTCCCTTTTTGAAGATAGGTATCACATTTGCTTGTTTCTAGCATCTTGGAATATCCCCCTACTCCAGTGACTCCTTAAATATGATACTTAGTGCCACTGATATTGTGTTTGCGCATTTTTTAAGCACATGAGGGGATATGTCATCAGGACCTGTAGCTTCATGAACATCTAAATCCATCAGCGCTTTGCATACCTCTGTGGCTGTAAGGTTGATGTTCTCTAATACCGGCCCTTGAGCTTCTATCACTGCAATCTGAGGGGGTGGGGTACTTTCTACTGTAAATACTGACTGAAACTCCTTGTTCAATTCTTTGCAGATCTCTTCATCCGTCTCAGTGATGCTTCCATCCGCTCTCTTTAGCCTTAAAACCTGTTCTTTTACCTACAGTTTTCCTCTGATAAAGCTGTAGAAAAGCTTGGGATTTTCTTTAGCCTTTCTGGTGATGTCCCTCTCAGAGTCTCTCTCTGCCTCTCTTCTTTTACTTAGGTAGTCATTTCTTGCTCTTTTGTAGGTTTGCCAGGCATTTATGTTTTTTCTCCTCCTATGCCTTTTCCAGCATTTGTCTCTCCACTCCTTAGCTCTTTTACACCCATTATCGAACCATTTCTCTCTGGCATGAATTACACCTACTTTGGTGACAGGTATGCAGCAATCTACTATCTTCCCATATTTCTCACAAAAGATGTCATACATTCCTTGTACAGATTTGTTGTAAAATAAGGTTCTCCAGTCAATAACTGCAAAAAGCTCATTCATTTTGATGTAATCTCCTTTCGGATAGTTCCTCCTCATGTCCTCAGTGCCTCTACTCTCAGGAAGAATATCTTCAATGATATACTCCATCAACAACACACAGTGGTCACTCTTTCCAATTGGTGGTTCATACTCAATTTTTTCAATATCCAACACATTATCTGTGAACACTAGATCAAGTAGTGATGGCTCATCCCCACCCCTGGCCCTTGTTGGTTCCATTACATGTTGGTGTAGGAAATTCCCTTGTACGCAATCTAGGAATCTTGCCCCGAATGAGTCCTCACCACTGTGTGGGTCAAGATTTATCCAATCTATCTCTTTATGATTAAAGTCTCCCATAATCAAAATCCTACATTTTTTTCCCGTGCCATGTTAACAACTGAGTTTATGACTTCAATAGTACCTATATGACTTTCCTCATAAACATCAAGCCTATTTTGGTTCCTTGGTGGGTTGTATACAACAGTTATTATAATGCTCTCTGACCCAGTATTTATGCGAGCAACAAGAAATTCCTTGAACTCACTTTCTATAGCCAGGTTTATTTCTTCAACTTGAATCCTTTCACTTATGAGCAGTGCTATCCCTCCACCAGTCCTCTCAGATCTTTCAACCCTTAGTATTCTGAAGCCCTTAGGAAAAACTGTGACACTGTTTATGTCCTCACTCAACTTAGTCTCTGTAATTGCTACTATATCTGCCTTACTGTTGTGAATCCTATCTTTTAATTCTACTGCCTTACCAGCTAATCCATCAGCATTTGTGTATAACAATCTTAATGAGGCCCCATCCCCTGATCTTCTGTCATTATCTTCTTTATCTCCCCTTTGTCTGGAAGAACTCTGTAACGAAAATTTTTCTTCTGTTCTTCATTTCTTTCATCATTTAACCTTCTTGCCTCTTGCAACAAGTTTTTGATCTTTCCCATCTCTTCCTGTGTTCTGTATCGTCTAATGAACACTTCTTTGAATTCTTGAAGGTCTTTTAGACTTTTTTTTCTCAACAATATTTCCCTACATGTTTCCCCTCTCTCAAAGGTTACTTTTGTTGGTCTCGGCTTTCCTTCCCTCGAATATTTACCTAGTTGGTGTATGTTTACAATATCCTCAGGACCACAAACTACTCCAAGCTTTCTTATCAGGTCTACAACCCTAGCTTTATTTTCTTCAAGTCTCCCCTGCCATGTTGGCTCCTGGGATTCACTTATGCCTGAGATTACCACTGTCTTCTCCTTATCAAGTGCCTGTCTGATGAGTGGGTTTGCCCTTTCCATCACAACGTCTTTCATTTTTTCGATTACTGTCTCTTTATAGTCAACTGTTTGTATGTTTTCCAGTGCCACCACCTTTACAGCCTCTTTTACTGCCACATTCCCCTTTAGTGCATCAGCAAAGGAAGTTTTCATGGCATCATTTTCCATATTCAGCTCCTGGAACTCTTTTCTGAACTGTTCAATGTTTTCCTTAATCTGGACATTCCAAGCAGCAATCTCGTCTCTCTCAGAAGAGAGCAGTGAACTAACATCTAATTCCTTTAGGTTGTCATTCAGCTGTTTGTTTTTATCTTCTTGTTTAGAAATTCTAGATTCTAGTTGACTCTTTTCCCCTTCCAGCTTCTTTATTCTTTTTCTAGTTCCTTTCTCTCCTGCCCTTGTGCTTTATTTGCTTCCTCCAAAGATCTTATTTGCTCTCTGAGTGTTTCATTCTCTTTCATTTCTCCATCCATATTCCGAATTTTATCATCAAGGCTTATAACCATTGCCTCTAAATTCTTGATTTTCTGTTTAAGTCCCCTAATGGCTACCCCTCCTACCGACCCATGGATGGGAGAGGTTTGGGACAGAGATGGCGTCATTTTTATGTTCTCCCTCTCACAGAATATAGAAAGAAGACGAGAAAGAGGAAAGAAAAAAGAGAAAAACTTTTAATTAAGCTTCACACAGAATATTTATATCTCCATATAAGTGCTATTTAGTGACTCAGTTTATCTCTTTTCTGGTAACACACATCTTAACTTAAAAACTTGACCATGGTAATTTAAGGATAAAAAGAAAAAGAAAAACAAAAGTCAAACCTGAAGGAAAATTCGAATTTGTGTCTGAGGTGGCACCCACCTGTTTCTGCTATATATTCTTCCTAACTGATAAACTCACTTGCTAACCAAGATATGTTATCACAGGATTAGACTTTACATTTAACTCAATATATATACAAAATAAAAAATAGTAAAAGAGAAAGCTAAAAGAAAAGCAAAAAAATGAAGAAAATAAGACAGCTGTACTACTTGGCAACTTAACTCAGTACTGTTGACAGGTGGATATTTTTTTTTTTAATTATTCAATTATTTCGTGTATCAAACTAACTAACAAGTTAATATAAATGGGAAGGATAGTGATTTTAACAATATATAGAACCACAGGATCAGGTAAACGGCCTAAGAGCTTTCCCCAGTTTACACAAAAAATTAGGTAATGTGATGTGATGGCTTCACCTCTGGCAACTCTTCTAAATTTCCTTCAAGGCAGAACTGGATGGCAGCTTCTCTCTCCCCTCACGAAAATGTTCTCAATTTTTTTCCTTTAATATTTTGGACAGTCTCGTCATACAACAAATATAAGGTTTGTACTCACAATACTCTGCAGGATTTCAGATTTATGAAAATTATGGTAAAGTTTTCCACTAAGCACTTAGTCACTCAAAACACAAGTAGAAACTTAAGAGGAGCAGTTTCGTGTGTCACTGAACGTTGTGTGTATGTGTGTGTGTGTGTGTGTTTGTATATATATATATATATATATATATATATATATATATATATATATATATATATATATATATATATATATATATATATATATATATATATATATATATATATATACACACACACACACACAGTCTTAGAGGGGTGGCCGAGTATAAATGCACAATATTTACCAGGCGTCAAACTCACTTGTCACCCACCTTAGCTCCCCAGGAATAAAGGGTCATCACAACTTTTTCTCCATCATCACCATGCTCAATGGGTCATTCACAAGGTAAGTGAGGATATCATCTCTACCCTGGGGTCCAAAAACCATATTTGGTTTGCCTTTACGTCTTCATCTCTCAACCACCCTTCTTAGTTTGCAAACTGCACAGGTGTGATTTAATATACTTTGAAAGGGAAGTCCAGATTTTAAGTCCCCAATATGGCTCTAGGGTTGAAAGCTAAGATAGTGTGGTTCCGTCTCTGCTATTTTTAAAGAAATAATCTCGCCATTTCATGGCGCATATATGTGTGAGACACTCGAACATACAGAAAGAGAGAGAGAGAGAGAGAGAGAGAGAGAGAGAGAGAGAGAGAGGAGAGAGAGAGAGAGAGAGAGAGAGAGAGAGAGAGAGAGAGAGAGAGAGAGAGAGAGAGAGAGAGAGAGACTGACTATGTAATTCATCTATTATTCACTGCTCACCTGCTCACTCAGATGCCGGGTAGGCGTAAGTTAGCCTGTCAGTCAAGAAACTCAAGACAGCTCTTCTCCACTCCTTTCGCCGAGAAGTCCGTCCATATAAAAGAGTTTTGTTGCGTGGGTCTCGAGCAAAGTGTTACTTTCCATTGGATTGCTAAACCTATCATGGAAGGGTGATCGAGTCTGCTAATGAGTTCCATCCCAACACAGGTTCCCGAAGCTTACAGATATGCTGATACCATATCCAAAGTGTCAGAATGGAACAAACCACCACACCACCTCAACAAGGTTACTCAGACTCTTACGCTGGTGGGATATCAGCTCCAGCGTCGTGGTGGATCATTCACTCCTTAAAATATATAAACAAATGATATATATCTCATAAAGCGAAATATTAGTTTTTTTCCCCGTAGCCAGATTTAAAAATGAATATATATATATATATATATATATATATATATATATATATATATATATATATATATATATATATATATATATATATATATATATATATATATATATATATATATATATATATATATATATATATATATATTTATATATATATATATATATATATATATATATATATATATATATATATATATATATATATATATATATATATATATATATATATATATATATATATATATATATATATATATATATATATATATATATATATATATGTGTATATATATATATATATATATATATATATATATATATATATATATATATATATATATATATATATATATATATATATATATATATATATATATATATACATGGCCTCATTCCCCAGTGCACATTCACATTCACCATGATCCACACATACCTCAACCACTCCTCTTAGCTCCTTGGGGATAAAGGGTTGTCAGGCATCCCCCCTTTCAACCCTGCTTGGGTCATCCGCAAGGTAGGAAGGCAAGGATATTCTACAATGAGACCCGACAGCCACAGCTGGTTTACCCCCATCGCTTCATTACATGGCAACTCCCCTCACACTCGTCCACCACAGTTCACGGAGCTACCAGGTGCGAAAAATCCCTTTGGCCAGTGTCATCTATACCCAATTTTTTCCACTCTTTCCTATCACTTGCACGCACTCTTCCCTGCTCCAGTGACATTCCACATGCATTCAATGCCCTTTTCACGCTATCTATCCATCTCATTCTAGGTTTCCCTCTTGACCTAACTCCAATTACTTCTGCACTCCACGATCTTTTCATTCTTCGTTTATCACTCATCCTTTCCATGTGTTCAAACCAACTCAACTCAATCTGATCTAATCTATCCGACAGCTTTCTTTCAACACCCTCTCTCTGCCTAATCTCCTCATTTCTTAATCTCTGTATTCAAGGTACATCAATAACACCTCTCAAATACGTTATCTCCTATACAGCCAACTTGTTCCTTTCATCCTCTCTAGCATTCCAAGACTCTGCTCTATACAATGCTGTCGGCATATCACACCTTCATATATTCTTCTCTTTGTATTCATTCCAAAATATCTATTTCTCATTACACTTTTAAACCCACCTAAACATTTACTTACTTCCTTCTCGATGTGACTCACCTCAGCATCCACTCATCCATTCCTTGCTACTTTCGACCCCAGATACTTATACCTCTCAACTTCTTAAAGCAACTCCCCATTCACTACATTCAACCTGCCAACATTTAAAGTCTTCACGCATCTCATGACTTTACTTTTAGTAAATATTCTCCGCAACTTCGTTCTTTCACACATCCTGGCAAACTACCAACAAAGATTCAGTTCATTCTCAGTATCAGCCACCAGTACAACTGATTCAATTTCCACAACCTTCAATCCTCATCCACTAGTTCCAAGCCACTATAAAATATCCTTTCATTTACTTCCCTTACCACTCCATACATATACGCATTAAACAACATGACGACATTACACAACCTTGATGTAAGCCTACACTCACCTCAAACTAATCACTCATTCCATTTCCAACTCTCACTCATGCCGATTAGCCTAAACATTAGGTATGGGAAAGGGTAATGGAAGCTAAACAGAGAAGATCTGTTAAAATTTGTGAAAAAAAAAACTGGTTTATACTCTTAAGGAGCACTACTATGCAATTTTTGCATTGAGAGTGTTTATGTAGAATCATAGAGAAGGCAAGTACGAGTTGCATTGTGAATTTGTAGATTTAGTGAAGACGTTTGACAGGGTGCTGGAAGAGGAGTTATGGTATTGCTTGAGGTTGTCAGGAGTAGCATAGACATATTCGAAGGTGGTCCAAGAAATGTCGGAGGACTAAGTCTGGAATGCGAGGTTTGGGGGCTTGTGAGTGCATATTGCCCTGCCAGTGAAAAAAATTGAGACAGACTTTTTTTTATGAATTTGAACGAGTGTGTGAGACATTTGGAAATGAATATGACTTTAGTGTTGTTGGGAAATTTGTATGTTAGAGCTGGAAATGAGTCAGTGGATGGTGAAATTGGATAGTTTGGAGTACTTGGTAGGAATGAGAGTGGAAAGAAAATGATAGGAATGTTTCTTGAGAGAGAGAGAGAGAGAGAGAGAGAGAGAGAGAGAGAGAGAGAGAGAGAGAGAGAGAGAGAGAGAGAGAGAGAGAGAGAGAGAGAGAGAGAGAGAGAGAGAGAGAGAGAGAGAGAGAGAGAGAGAGAGAGAGAGAGATGTTGACTGCCAATACTATATTCAAAAAGAAGGATGTGCACAAGTATACATGGGTAAGAATAGTTTTAGGGTGAGTAGATTATAGAGCAATAATGGATTATATTGTGGTTGAGAGGACGGTGAGTGAAAGAGCATTGGATGTGAATGTACTGAGAGGAGTTTGTGTTGGATTATCTGATCATTATTTAGGGAAAAGTAGAGCGAGAGTGAGAGAAAAGTGGAGAAAGAAGAGAAGAACGAGAGGAAGAGAAATGCTAAAGTGAGCAGAGCGATTATGAAAGAGAAGAGTGTGAGCATAAGGCTTGTCCTAGGAATATGTACAATGCAGTGAAAGAGACAGTGGAGGAGGGAGTGGAAGAAGAATGGAAGTGTTTCAAGGAGGAAGTTATGAAGTATGTATATTAAATTAAATCATATTAAATAAATGCCTTTATTTCCACAAAATGTAGAGTGGGTACTCATAAACTATATATACATACAATACAGCAACATCTTGGATAAATATATAATGCAACACCTTAGAATACATATTAAAGTATTAGAGCACATAGGTTAATTCATTTATATTTTCAGCTAATGCATGAATATGCCCCCAGCTTCTTTTTTTTATTTTCTGTACTGTTTCTGTGTTATTTATGTTCTCTAGCAGACTGTTCCATAATATGGAACCCCTGACAGACAACACTTTGTCTGCTACTTTTGCTCTTCTTGGAATTACGAGATTTTGTGAGTGTAGAGTGTTTCATTCCACTGATTTGCTAATGATATCACACTGCATGACCCATTTAGGAATGACACCCTTTATTAACTTATACATAAACATCCCAACGTCGAATTTTATTTGGTCTACTACCTTAAGTTATTTTAGCTTCCTAATAAATGGTGCTGTCAGGTCAACCTCTTTACCATATCCAATAGCTATATTAGCAACAATATATGAAACTTTTGGACCTTTCTTAATATACTTTTATTATAGCCGCTCCATATAACGGAGCACTAGGATATTTATCTAAGAAGTAGAACTTCCACTATTATTTTCCTGTTGTTGGCCAACAAAAGATTCTTTATATCGATTTAAGGAGAAAAGCATACCGTTAGCTTTAGTACATACATATCCGACATGAGTTTCAGATGGCAAATAGCTTTCAAATATTGGTCCCAAGTTCCTAACAGAAGGAAGTGCTGTAACAATGAGAAGATCCGACTTTAACTTCTAGGTCTTTGGGTATGCGATTTAGATAAGCTTTAGATATGATAAATTTGAACTGAGTTTTACTAGAATTTACTCAAATTCCCTTTCTTGTACAATATTGCATTGCTCTTTCAATAGTGCCCTCCATTTCTAAAATTAGGAGGTAAAGATGATCTACATTTTTGGAGAAAAGAAACTGGTCATCAGCTGCAAAGTGAGCAAGCATGACGTTCTGAGCAAAAGCTTGTAAATCATTTAGATATTTATTAAAGAGCATGGAGCATTGTGAGGAAGGAGCCTAACAGGTGGAAGTAAAAGGAATGGTAGTGAATGGTGGAATAAAGAGGTGAATGCAGTAGTGGCTGAAGATAGAAGGCATTTGAGGTATGGCTACAGATTGGTAATGTAGAGGCATATGAAAGGCATAGTGCAAAGAGGAGGTTAGCGAAGATTGCGGTGAGATGGGAAGGGGAGAAGTGGATGTGAGGTGGGGTGGATGATTGGCTGAGAACTTTGAAAGGAATAATATGTATTGGAAGGGATTGAATAGAGTGAGGAAATTGCGAGTAGCCGAAATAAAGGTGAGATAGATATGGACTGAGTATTTTAACGAACTGCTATATGAGAAGATGATAGAGAGGCAGATATTGTGGTTTTGGGAAATGAATACAGAATGCCAATGTTAGGTGATGAGAACAATAGCTATATTAAAGAGGAGGTACAATTAGCATTGAAAGTAATGAAAGCAGCTAAAGTACCAGGGATAGATGGGTGTCATGTTGAATTCTTGTCAAAAGGTAAGGAGGTATTAGTAGCATGGATGGTTAGGTTGTTGAATGTATGTATCAGGGAAGGGAGGGCCCCAGTTGACTGGAGGAGTGCATGTGTAGTTCTGCTTTATAAATTGGAAGGAGAAAAGTATGAATGTAGCAATTTTAGAGGAATTAGTTTTTTGACTGTAGTTAATAAGGTATATGGAAGACCGTTAATCGAGAGAATTAGGAAAGGTAGAAAGAGATTAACTGGGGAAGATGTGTGTGGGTTCAGGAGAGGAAGGGGATATGTGGATCAGGAGCTTGTGGTAAGACAGGAGTGTGAGAAGTTCTTGGAGAAAGGTGGGGACACTTATTGTGTGCTTATGGACTTAAAGAATGCGCATAGCAGGGTTGATAAAGAGACATCGTGGAGTGTGTTGCGATTGTATGATATAAGTGGACGCATAATGAATGCGGTCAAGAGTTTTCACATGAATAGTAGAGCATGTGTAAGAGTTGGGAAAGATATGAGTGATTGGTTTGAGGTGAGTGTATGGTTATGTCAAAGTTTTGTAATGTCACCATGGCTGTTTAATGTGGATATGGATAGAGTGGAAAGGGAAGAAAATGAAAGAATATTAGACAGTATGTGAGTACGGAAGGCTGTGGAAGTGAACCAATTGTTATTCACAGATGACAAAGCACTGGTGACTAATACTGGGAAGGAATTGAATCGCTTGAGGACTGAGTTTGTTAGGGTGTGTTAAAGAAGGAAGTTGCTGTTGCATATTGGTAAAAGTAAAAACATGAAATATCCGAGGAGTGATAATTTTGACAAATTGAATGTAAGAGTAAATGAGGAATTACTTGAATAAGTAGAAAGGTTTAGTGCTATGGTAAGTCATAGAGTGAAGGAGGCGAGCTAATGTCTAGGTGGGTTGAAAGGTGTGATAAGAAATAGGTATTTAGGAATTAATTCAAAGAAAGGATATATGAAGGTGTGGTTGCGTCGACACCATTGTATGGAGCATAGACTTGAAATGCATGAGAGGATAAAAAGAATAAGTTGGATGTAATGGGGATGAAGAGTTTGAGAAGTATGAATGGTGTATCTAAAATAGATAGAGTAAGAAATGGGGAGGTTAGGCAGAGATCGGGTGTAGAAAGGAAAGTGTTGAATAGGTTAGTTCAGAAAATATTGAGTTGGTTTGAAAGTATGGAAAGGAGTAATGATGGACGACTAGCGAAGAGTGTAGAGTGCAGAAGTGGTTGCAGTAAGGCCAGAGGGAATACCTAAAATTAAACGGATGGATGGCAAGGAAAGAGTTTTAGATGCACATGAATGTCAGTTGATCAGGGAAGAGAACGTGCAATAGATAGGAGTGAGTGGAGGAAGCTTGAGTATAGGTGATGCAGGCCAAAGGGATTTCTTGCAACTGCTAGCACAGTGAACTGTGAGGGGAGTTGTCATGTGCTGAAACAGTGAGGGGGGTAAACCAGCTCCGGCTGTCGGGTCTCATTGCAGCATAACCTTGGCCACCTAACTTGTGGGTGACCCAATCAGGGTGGTAGGGGGAAAAATGGCAACCCATTATCCCCAAGGAGCTAATGGGAAAAATGGATGAATATGTTGGATCGTGGTGAAAACGTATTCTTTGCCTCGGCCACCCCCTTACAAGTGGGAATAGGACATGTATATATATATATATATATATATATATATATATATATATATATATATATATATATATATATATATATATATATATATATATATATATATATATATATATATATATATATATATATATATATATATATATATATATATATATATATATATATATATATATATATGAATAAAAAGAGGCTCATAAATTAAACAAAAAAAGAAGCGAAGATGTACCATATATTACGACTGGACTCCAGTCCTCTTCAGGTACAAATGAATCGAAATATACAAAGCTCTGGTTAAAGGGGAGAGAGATGCTAGCTACGATTGCCAGGAGGATCCACGATGGGATTATCTTCAGACCTCAGGTTAGGTGGACGGTCATTTGGCATAATCTTCTTAATGAGGTCTTTTAATATTGCTTCATCCACAACGTCAGATCTCCACTGGTCATTTGATAAATTTAAGGTTTCTAATTTTTTCTATAATGGCTGCTTCAAGTATCTTTCTCCTGTATTGGCAATTACTCTTATATAGCAATGGGGACTCACTCCAATTAATATGGTGACCAGTATCTCGCATTTGCACAAATAAAGCAGAACTTTCAACACCATATCGCACTGCTCTTTTATGCTCAGAAATTCTCTGGCCTAGCGAACGACCAGTTTGACCTATGTATATATATATATATATATATATATATATATATATATATATATATATATATATATATATATATATATATATATATATATATATATATATATATATATATATATATATATATATATATATATATATATATATATATATATATATGTATGTATATATATATATATATATATATATATATATATATATATATATATATATATATATATATATATATATATATATATATATATATATATATATATATATATATATATATATATATATATATATATATATATATATATATATATATATATATATATATATATATATATATATATATATATATATATATATATATATATATATATATATATATATATATATATATATATATATATATATATATATATATATATATATATATATATATATATATATATATATATATATATATATATATATATATATATATATATATATATATATATATATATATATATATATATATATATATATATATATATATATATATATATACATACTATATATATATATATATATATATATATATATATATATATATATATATATATATATATATATATATATATATATATATATATATACAAATAAGCACATTACATATGTGAAAACATGAATATTTTTTTTTTACCCCGCCCGGGACTCGAACCTAGGACTTATGATTACTAAGTCAGGGCGCTACCACTACACAACAGAAGGTTAAAAGGAATCCAACCTTATAGCTTATATCTGCTATACTTAGGAATGAACGCATTCTAACTGAATGCCACTATGTTCATATTACAGATTCCCCAACCTCACTCGTGGCTTCATTTTAGCATTTAATTCAATTCCCAATCTCATTCGGGCAATGAAATACAAATAAGCACATTACATATGTGAAAACATGAATAATTTTTTTACCCCGACCGGAACTCGAACCTAGGACTTATGATTACTAAGTCAAGGCGCTACCACTACACCACAGAAGGTTAAAAGGAATCCAACCTTATAGCTTATATTTGCTATACTTAGGAATGAACGCATTCTAACTGAATACCACTATGTTCATATTACAGATTCCCCAACCTCACTCGTGGCTTCATTTTAGCATTTAATTCAATTCCCAATCTCATTCGGGCCATGAAATACAAATAAGCACATTACATATGTGAAAACATGAATAATTTTTTTACCCCGACTGGGACTCGAACCTAGGACTTATGATTACTAAGTCAAGGCGCTACCACTACACCACAGAAGGTTAAAAGGAATCCAACCTTATAGCTTATATCTGCTATACTTAGGAATGAACGCATTCTAACTGAATGCCACTATGTTCATATTACAGATTCCCCAACCTCACTCGTGGCTTCATGATAGCATTTAATTCAATTCCCAATCTCATTCGGGCCATGAAATACAAATAAGCACATTACATATGTGAAAACATGAATAATATTTTTACCCCGACAGGGACTCGAACCTAGGACTTATGATTACTAAGTCAAGGCGCTACCACTACACCACAGAAGGATAAAAGGAATCCAACCTTATAGCTTGTATCTGCTATACTTAGGAATGAACGCATTCTAACTGAATGCCACTATGTTCATATTACAGATTCCCCAACCTCACTCGTGGCTTCATTTTAGCATTTAATTC
>JAXCGZ010011386.1:55000-75000 GCA_037179515.1 Halocaridina rubra | reverse complement strand
GATGATGCAAAGATTGTGAAGAGAGTAGGAAACGAGAACAATGGTAGAGAACTTCAGGAGGATCTAAATAGTCTGCATGAGTGGTCAGAAAAGTGGCTAATGAAATTCAGTACTTCTAAATGTAAGGTAATGAGAATGGGTACAAGTGGAAGAAGGCCTAAGCTTGACTACTCGGTGCCTGGAGTACAACTTCAAGAGACAGAAAATGAGAGAGATCTAGGAGTAAACATACTGGCAGATTTGTCTCCAGAAATACATATAAATGGCATAGTAAGGGCAGCATATGCATTCTTATCAAATGTAAGGGTAGCCTTCAGGCACATGGACAAGGAAATGTTCAGAAATATTTATGTAACCTATGTGAGGCCAAAACTCAAATATGCAGCCCCATTTTGGAATCCACACTTGAAAAAGCACATAGCTAAGCTTGAAAAACTTCAAAGACATGCAACGAAACTGGTGCCAGAAATACGTAATCTCAGTTATGATGAGAGGCTGTGAGAATTAGACTTATCATCACTCGAAGCTAGAAGATTGAGAGGGGATGTGGTGACAGTCTTTAAATTCCTTAATGGTTATGATAGAGGGGATAGGGATCGCTATTTTGATATGACAGGCTCTAGAACTAGAGGTCATAGTTTGAAGCTTCGTAAGAAATCTTCTTTGCAGGACGTAAGGAAATACTTTTTCAGTGTAAGAGTAGTGGATAATTGGAATTGGCTAAGCGAGGAGGTAGTTAATGCTATCTCGATCCATAGTTTTAAGGACAGGTATGATAAGTATCACTAAGTAGAAAACGGAACCGATCAGGAGACGGGAAGATACGAGCTTTGGGCTCTTTCCCATAAACACAATTAGGTAATCACAATTAGGTAATCACATTCATACATATATACATACATACATGCATACATACATACATGCATGCTTTCATACATGCATGCATATATATATATATATATATATATATATATATATATATATATATATATATATATATATATATATATACAATAGTTCCCTTTTAAATTACGATTTGTAAGTTTAACAGGACATATTGTAGTCTATTGTTAAAATTACAAACCCCAATCTGATGAAAATCAGCATCATAAAGTTCTCGTGTCTCCCATGAATAAGTTTTATTTATACACATACACACACACACGCACACACGCACACACACACACACACACTCACACACACACACACACACACACACACACACACACACACACACACACACACACACACACACACACACACACACACACACACACACACTATATATATATATATATATATATATATATATATATATATATATATATATATATATATATATATATATATATATGCTATTTATGTATATACACACACACACTATGCATAACATAGGAAGAAATGGAAAAGATAAAAAACTTGTTGTAAGAGGCTAGAAGGTTAAATGATGGGAGAAATGTAAAAGAGAAGACAAATTTTAGTTTCAGAGTTCTTCCAGATATAAGGGGGATACAGAAGATAATGATAGAAGTTCAGGGGATGGGGGGGGGGTCATTAAGACTGCTGTACACATATCCTGATATGGTTGCTGGCAAGGCAGTAGAATTAAAGGATAGGATTCACAACAATAATGAAAATATAGAAGAGGTTTCAGAGACTAAGTTAAGTGAGGGCATAAACATTGTTGCAGGTTTTCCTAAGGGCTTAAAAATTTTAAGAGTTGAAAGATCTGCGAGGACTGGTGGAGGGATAGCCTTGCTCAAAAGTGAAAAATTTCAGGTTGAAGAAATGAACTTTGCTATAGAAAGTGAGTTCAAGCAATTTCTTTTTGCTGAGATAAATACTGAGTCAGAGAGCATTATAATAACTATTGTATGTAACCCACCAAGGAATCAACATAAGCTAGAAGTTTATGAGGAAAATCATATAGGTACTATTGAAATCATAAAATCAGTTGCTTATATTGCACAGGAGAAAAAATGTAGTATTTTGATTATGAGAGATTTTTAATCATAGAGAGCTTGAATGGATAAATTTTAACCAGCACAGTGGGAAGGGCTCATTCGGGGCAAGAATCCTAGAGTGCATACAAGGGAATTTCCTACACCAATATGTACTGGAAACAAGATGTCCAGAGGTGAGGATGAGCCATCGCTGCTAAATCTAGTATTCACTGATGATGTGTTGGATATTGAAAAAAATTTAGTATGAACCACCGATTGGAAAGAGTCACCACGGTATGTTGTTGATGGAGTATATAATCGAAAATGTGTTCTGCCTTACAGTTGAGGCACTGAGGATACGAGGAGAAACAATCCGAAAGGAGATTACATCAAAATTAATGAGCTTTTTGTAGTCATTGACTGGAGGACCTTATTTAACAACAATCTGTACAAGAAATGTACGACATCTTTTGTGAGGTATTTGGGAAGATAGTAGATTGTTGCATACCTTCCACCAAAATAGGAGTTATTCATGCCAGAGAGAAATGGTTCAATACTGAGTGTAAAAGAACTAAAGAGTGGAAAGACAAATTCTAGAAAATATATAGGAGGAGAAAAAACATAAATGCTGGGGAGACTTATAAAAGAGCAAGAAATGATTATCTAAGTCAAAGAAGAAAGGCAGAGAGAGACTTTGAAAGGGATATTAGCAGGAAGGCTAAAGATAATTCCAAACTTTTCCACAGTTTTATTAGAGGGAAACTGAAGGTAAAAGAACAGGTTTTAAAGCTACAGAGAGCGAATGGAAGCATCATTGAGACAGATGAAGAGATCTGCGAAGAATTGAACAAGGAGTTTCAGTCAGTATTTACAGCAAAAAATGCCCCACCCCCTCAGATTCAATAGATAGAAGCTCATGGGCCGGTACTATAGAACATCATCTTTTCAGCCACAGAGGTATTCACAACACTAAATCAATATCAGCGACACTAAGTATCATATATGAAAAGTAGCTGGAATCAGGGGAGATTCTAAGATGCTGGCATCATGAGAGCGTGGTACCTATCTTCAAAATGGGAAGGTGTGATGCACCTCTAAACTATAGACTTGTTTCCTTGACCAGCAAAGTTTGCAAAGTTTAGGAGAAACTACTAAGAAAACACATCTCTCTTTACTTAGAATCCTTCAACATTTTGTCAGTGAGTCAACATGGCTTCAGAGAAGGTAGATAAAAAATAACAAACTTATTAGAATACTATGATAAGGTAAGCCGCATCTTACAGGAAAGAGAGGGCTGGGCAGATTGCATATTCCTGAACTTCCAGAAATCATTTGACACTCTCCCACACAAGAGACTTATTAAGAAGCTGCAAGTGAGAGCAAGAATAGGTGGAAATGTCTTGGAATGGATAAAAATTTACTTAGAAGGACTTTAACAAAAGGTTAGAGTGAGACACTCAATGTCTGAATGGAGAAGGGTTAGTAGTGGAGTTCCACAGGGTTCAGTTTTAGGGCCACTTTTGTTCCTTGTATATATAAATGACCTACCAGACTCTGTAAATTAATTTATGAATATGTTTGCAGATGATGCAAAGATTGTGAAGAAAGTAAGAAACGAGAAAAGTGATAGAGAACTTTAGGAAGACCTAACTATTTTCCGTGAGTGGTCAGAAAGGTTGCTAATGAAATTAAATACTTCTAAATATAAGGTAATAAGAATGGTTACAAGTGCAAGAAGGCCCAAACTTGACTACTCGGTGGCTGGAGTACAATTTCAAGAGCCAGAGAATGAAAGACTTCTAGGAGTAAGCATACTGGTAAATTTGCCTCAAAAAATGCATATAAATGGCATAGTAAGTGCAGCATATGCTTTCTTATCAAATATAAGGGTAGCCTTCAGGCACATGGACAAGGAAGTGTTCAGAAATATATATGTAACTTATGTGAGACCAAAGCTTGAATATTCAGCCCCCTTTTGGAATCCACACTATTTCCAGTTAAGCTGGAAATAATTCAGACATGCCACAAAACTAGGGCAGTAGTGTCAGCGACTCTGCGGCGGTTGGTCGAGGGTTCGCGCCCGCCACAATCTGAGGTTAGTAGAGGGCATGCATTCAGGGTAACAATTAAATATGTAAAAAAAATAAGTCCTTCGCAAGAAATCAACTGTCCTAGCCCTTGGAAGAAATTTTTTTTTTTAAATTTTTTTTAAATTTAACCTTTATTTCCATTTCAATACAATGGGTATTCGTCAGCCAGGGCAAGCCCCAACCCCCCACTGTGATGTCCAACCACAGGGGAAGTCCGTGACGTAAGACCGGCTTTGTCTTAAATAATTCTTAAAATATACATGATCACCTACTTTAAACTCAGGAGCTGAGTTTGTCTTAGTACCTTTCTAATACTTGACCTGATTTTTCTGCTTCTTAATAATATGACTCTCAACATCAGGACGTAAAAGATCAAACTTAGGCTTAATCCATCATTTCATTAAAAGTTCACAAGGAGCAAGACCAGTTGTAGTATGAGGTATAATCCTATAACAAAACAAAAACCTCAACAATTTCTCCTCAATACATCCCTCACTTTTTTCATAGCCATCTTAAACGTTTTCACGGCATTCTCTACTGAATCATTTGTGAAAAGGATGATAAGGAGCGCTTGTAACATGGTGTATTCCAATATTGCTTATAAACAAAACCAACAATAGCAGGACCATTATCACTGACAATAATGTCGGCCAGTCCATGATTAGCAAATAATTGTTGCAGTTTACACACAGTCACCTTAGCAGTACAACCTTGAGTTGGTATAACTATAAGCCATTTAGAATAAACATCCACAACAATGAAAAAATATGACCCTCCATAAGCCCCACATAATCTATGTGCAGCCTTAACCATGGCTTGCTAGGGAACTCCAATGGATGTAGTTTTTGTTTACCTGTACAGGTTGACCTGTATTTATGACAAGCTTTGCATAAATGAACACATCTCTCCAAATCTTTATCAATTTGAGGCTACCATACATAGCATCTTGCAAGACTTTTCATTTTTACAATACCTGGATGAGTATCATGTAAGTTCTCAGTCATAGCACTTCGTCCTTGGGGTGGCATCACTACTCTATTTCACCACTAAAGATAACCTTGCACAACAGTTAATTCATATCTACGATCAAAATAAGCCTTTAAAATTTCAACATAATTCTGAGATCCATTCCAACCTTGCAAAATATGGTTACAAACTTGTGAAAGTATAGGATTACGATCCGTCCAGCGACGAATTTCTACAAAATTTACTCTAGTAAAATTTATCCTATCCAGCAATAGTACTTCCTCACCAACATGAAATGACATTTCAAAATTATTTTCTGCTGTATAGGAAGTCTTGATAAACAATCAGCATTTGGAATATTACATCATGGTCTATGCACTAAGTTATAAGAGTAAGCAGATATAAGCGAAGACCATCTGACTATTCTACCTGATGACATAAGTGGTACTGCCTTTTTTCACTCACTAATCCTAGCAAAGGTTTTTGATCCTTGAAATTGGCGAAATTCCTTCCAAATAATTATTTGTTGAATTTGCATACAGACCACACAACTGCCAGGGCTTCTTTTTCTACCTGGGCATAATTTTTCTCAGAATTGACAAAGTCCTTGATGCAAATGAAATAGGTTTCAAAAATCCAGTAACATCCTCTTGCTCTAAAACTGTTCCTAAACCATATAAGCTTGCATAACATGTCAAAACCAGAGGTTTACTGGGGTCATAATGAACTAATAAATTGTTTGATTTCAGTAATTCTTTAGCCTGTAAAAAAAGAAGTACTTTCCTTATCACTTCAAATCCATTTTGTAGATTCTGATTCCATTGCATACAAGGGAGCCATAATCTTGGGTACATTTGGTATAAATTTGTGGTAAAATTTCACCATACCACAGAATGTGTATAATTCCTGCCTATTCTGTGGAACTGGTATAATCAGTATAGCTGTCACTTTCTCAGCTGATGGATGAATACCTTGAACAGATACTGTATAACCTAGATAAGTAACCGTAGGTGCAAAGAAAAAAAAATTGCACTTCTCTGTTTTCAATTTGAAACTACTCTTTTGTAATTTACTTAATACATTTTCAAGATTCAAAAGATGTTCCTGAACTAGGGGAACAGTAATCAATATGCCATCTAATTACTACATGTAGAATACATTTGAAAATGTTCTCCAGCACTCTCTGGAAAATACCTGCAGCACTATTCAAACCATACTGTATTCTAGTTAGAACATATAGACCTATGTGAGTATTTATTACCATATACCTTTGAGATTCCTCACTGAGTTCCAGTTGATGGTATGCTTGGCTAAAATCAAGTTTCATAAAGTACTTCCCTTTTCCCAACATGGGATAAATATCCTTAGAGGTTGGCAATTTATCCTCCTCAAGTGCACAGACAGGGAGGGGGGGTTTAAGAATATTTCCTCCGTGTTTCCCTGCGTATCATAAAAGTCAACTAAATGGGGCAGAGCGGGGGGACTGGGAATCCCCTCCTCAGTATTTTAGTTTCTACGAATAGCCAAGAGATGTGGGGGTATTCTGACAGAAGAGATCTTGCCAGAACCCTAGTAATTAGGCCTCTGAATGTTCGTGGATGCGATATAAATGAAAATAAGGAGGTGATAGGGAATATGTTTATGGAGAGAAAGATAGATGTACTTGCAATGAGCAAAGCTAAGATAAAAGGGAATGGTGAGGTGACATTTGGAAAAATGGTAGGTAGGGTGTCTGGAGTTGAAAGAGGAAGAGGAAAAGAGGGAGTGGCTCAGTTAAGTGTGGTAGAATGAGAGGAAGTATCTTCTCGAATAATAGTGGTTAAAATGAGGCTGGGATGCGAGGCTTGGGCGTTTGTGAGCGCATATGGCCCTGGCAGTGAAAAAAGTGAGGAAGAAAGAGAAGAATTTTGGATGAAATTAAACGAGTATGTGAGAGACTTTGAAATGAATGTGAATGTGGTGTTGATGGGATATTTGTATGGTAGAGTAGGGAATGAGCTAGTAGATAGTGTAATTGGGAAGTATGGAGTACCTGGTAGGAACGAGAGTGGAGAGAAAATTATAGAAATGCACTTTGAGGGAGAGATGTTGATTGCTAATACTGTATTTAAAAAGAAGGTGCGTAAGTATTCAAGGCACAGAGTCACAATGGAAAAGTATTTGGCAGAGCATTAATGGATTATGTTGTGGTGAACAGGAGGGTGAGTGGAAAAGTATTGGATGTGAATGTTCTAAGAGGAGCTTCTGGTGGAATATCTGATCATTACTTAGTGGAAAGTAGAGTGAGATGTGGGAGAAAAGTGGAAAAATGGGAGAAGAGAGAAAGGAAGAAAGGTTCTAAAAGTGAATGAATTATATAAGAAAGAGAAAGACTGTGTGTATAAAACAAGTGTGGGTAATGCGCGGAATGTAGTGAAAGAGAAAGTGGAGGAGAGTGTATAAGAAGAATGGGGCTGTTTCAAGAAGAAAATTGTAATGTATTCGGGTACAGAATTAAGATTCATTACAAGAAAAGTTCTTTGGATCACTACAGAAATGGAAACACACATGTATAAGTGTAAAGGTAGACGTAGAGTAGCACAGCAGCAGGACAAGCAAATGTCTTCGCAGGGGCTAAAAAACAATGTAAATATTTTCCACTCTAGTCTACAGTACACCAGTAATACAAAGGGGGCGCTCAGCGCATGAACATCAAAATACGTACAAACGACATTCTTGAATATTTCGATATATAACATCCTTCTATGCCTTGTAGATAAAACTCTGCAATAAATATAAAAACAATATACCTGGTCTTTCCTAGTAAAAGGTTCAACTAACAAAATCCAATATATAACTTCACTTGGGAATATATATAAACAGAAAACAGTACTGATTCATATATAAATTCAGTCTATCAACTGGTTTACGCTTTCGACTTGAACGTCTCACTTAAGGTATTTGCTCTCGACTACTATTACTACTACCAGAATTAGCCTCAGAGCTGAAGTTATAGTCAACTGTAGGGAATATCAGAGATATTATTTGAACTACGACAATTAAAAGTCTCAGTCTTTTCCATATATTGGGAAACTTCAGTACTAAATTCAGACTCACTACAGGTATTATAATCCTCGACATCAGCAAAGGTATGTTTGAGCTGCTAGAACATTTGGTCATTATGCCTATGAAGAATAATACCATCTTCACTCCAATCTTGTATGGAACTTTTCCAGTACATTTTTCCACAACACCAGATAAATTTGGAGGTCCTTGTCTATAATAATTCTTAAAATATACATGATCACCTACTTTAAACTCAGGAGGTGAATTTGTCTTTGCACCTTTCTAATACTTGGCCTGATTTTCCTGCTTCTTAATAAGATGACTCTCAACATCATGATGTAAAAGATCAAACTTAGGCTTAATCCATCACTTCATTAAAAGTTCACAAGGAGCAAGACCAGTTGTAGTATGAGGTATAATCCTATAACAAAACCAAAACCTCAACAAATTCTCCTCAATACATCCCTCACTTTTTTCATAGCCATCTTAAACGTTTTCACGGCATTCTCTGCTAACCATTTGTAGAAGGATGATCAGGAGCACTTGTAACATGGCGTATTCCATTTTTGCTTTCAAAATCCTGAAAATCAACACCAACAACAGCAGGACCATTATCACTGACAATAATGTCTGGCGGTCTGTAAGTAGGAAATACCTGCTGCAGTTTACACACAGTCACCTTAGCAGTACAACTTTGAGTTGCTATAAATTAAAGCCATTTAGAATAAGCATCCATAATATTTAGAAAGATATGACACTCCATACGCTCCGCATAATATATGTGTAGCCTTGACCATGGCTTGCTAGGGAACTCCCATGCATGCAGGTTTTGTTTACCTGTACAGGTTGACCTGCATTAATGACAAACTTTGTATAAATGAGCACGTCTCTCCAAATCTTTATCAATTTGAGGCCACCATACACAGCATCATGCAAGACTTTTCATTTTTTCAATATCTGGATGAGTATCATGGGAGTTCTTAGGTATAGCATTTCGTCCATGGGGTGCTATCACTACTCTATTTCACCATGAAAGACAACCTTGCAGAACAGTTAACTCATGTCTACGGTGAAATTAAGACTTTAAATTTACATCATCATTTTGAGATAGATTCCAACCTTGCAAAATATGGTTACGAACTTGTGAAAGTATAGGAACACGATCCATCCAGCGACGAATTTCTGCAAAATTTACTCTAGTAAAACTTATCCTATCCAGCAATAGTACTTTCTCACCAATATGAAATGACATTTCAAAATGATTTTCTGCTGTATAGGAAATCTTGAAAAACACTCAGCAGTTGGGATTTTGCATCCTGGTCTATGCACTAAGTAATAAGAGTAAGTTGATTAAAGTAAAGACCATCTGATTATTCGACCTGATGTCATACATGGTATTGCCCTCTTTTCACTTAATAATCCTAACAAAGGTTTGTGATCCGCGAAATTGGTGAAATTTCTTCCAGATGATTATTTGTTGAATTTGCATACAGACCATGCAACTGCCAGGGCTTCTTTTTCTACCTGGGCATAATTTCTCTCAGCTTTTTACAAAGTCCTTGATGCAAATGAAATAGGTTTCAAAAATCCAGTAATATCCTCTTGCTCTAAAACCGCTCCTAAACCATATAACCTTGCATCACATGTCAAAACCAGAGGTTTACTAGGGTCATAGTGAACTAATAAATTATTTCATTTCAGTAATTCTTTAGCCTGTAAAAAAGAAGTATTTTCCTTTTCACTCCAAATCCATTTTGTAGATTCTGATTTCATTGCATACAAGGAAGCCATAATCTTGGACACATTTGGTATAAATCTGAGGGAAGATTTCACCATACCACAGAATGTGCGTAATTTCTGCCTCTTCTGGGGAACTGGTATATTCAGTATAGCTGTCACCTTTTCAACTGATGGATGAATGCCTTGCGCAGACAAAGTTTAACCTAGATAAGTAACCATAGGTAAAAGAAAAGTCGCACTTTTCTCTTTTCAATTTCAAACCACACTTTTGTAATTTACTCAATACTTTTTCAAGAATCAAAAAATGTTCCTCAACTGTGGGAGCAATAATCAATACGTCATCTAATTACACAGCAACATGAGGAACACATTTGAAAATGTTCTCCATCACTCTCTGGAAAATACCCACAGCACTATTCAAACCATACTGTAGTCTAGTAAACACATTAAGACCATTGTGAGAATTTACTACCATATACCATTGAGATTCCTCACTGAGTTCCACTTGATGGTATGCATAGCTTAAATCAAGTTTAATAAAGTACTTTCCTTTCCCCAACATGGCAAAAATATCCTCATAGGTTGGCAATAAATACTTCTTAAGTTCACAGATCGGGAGGGGGGTTTAAGAATACTTCTTCCGTGCTTCCCTGCGTGTCGCAAAAGTCAACTAACTGGGGCGGAGCTGGGGGACTGGGAATCTCCTCTTCTGTATCTTACTCTCTACGAATAGCCAAGAGCTTTGGGGGTATTCTGGCAGGAGAGATCAAGCCAGAACCCTAGTAATTGGGTCTCTGAATATGTGTGGATGTGGTGTAAATGAAAGTAAGAGGGAGGTGATAGGGATTATTTTTGTGAAGAGAAAGATAGATGTACTTGCATTGAACAAAACAAAGATAAAAATGAATGGTGAGGTGACATTTGGGAAAGTGGTAGGTAGGATGTCTGGAGTTGAGAGGGGAAGAGGAAGAGAGGCAGTGGCTCTGTTAATAAGTGAAGAGATGAATAAGTGTGTGGTAGAATGGAAGGAAGTATCTTCTCAAATAATAGTGGTTAAAATGAGGCTGGGATGCGAGGCTTGAGTGTTTATGAGCGCATATGGCCCTGGCAATGAAAAAATTGAGAAAGAAAGAGAAGAATTTGGATGAGTGTGTGGAAGACTTGGGAATGAATGTGAATGTGGTGTTGATGGGAGATTTGAATGCTAGAGTAGGGAATGAGCCAGTAGATGGTGTAATTGGCAAGTATGGAGTACCTGGTAGGAATGAAAGTGTATAGAAAATGATAGAAATGTGCATTGCGAGAGAGACGTTGATTACTAATATTGTATTTAAAAAGAAGGATTTACACAATTATACCTCGATCACAGTGGATAATCGAAGAATACTTGACAGAGCTTTAATGGATTATGTTGTGGTGAACAGGAGGGTAATTGGAAGAGTGTATGATGTGAATGTACTGAGAGCAGCTAGTGGTGGAATATCTGATCATTATTTAGTGGCAAGTAGATTGAGAGTGGGAGAAAAGTAGAGAAAGAGGAGAAGCGAAAGAAGAAAAAAGGTGCTAAAAGTGAATGAATTGCATAAGAAAGAAAAAGACATGAAGTATAAGGCTAGTGTGAGAAATGTGTGGAATGTAGTGAAAGAGAAAGTGGAGGAGGGAGTGAAAGAAGAATGGGGCTGTTTCAAGGAGGAAGTTAGAAGTGTGCGGAGGCAGTGTGCGGATGGAGACTAACTGGTGGAAGTAAAGGGAAAGGTTGTGAATGGTGGAATAAGTAGGTGAGTGCAGTAGTTGCTGAAAAGAAGCGGGCTTATGAGGTATGTTTGCAGGTAGTTAATGTAGACAAGTATGAAAGGTATTGTGTAAAGAGGAGGTTAACAAAGCACGTGGTGAGGGAGACAAAGAAAGAAGGGGATGTAACGTGGGGCAGATGTTTGTCTGAGAATTTTGAAAGGAATAAAAAGATGTTTTGGAAGGAAGTGAAAAGAGTGAGGAGAGGTGAATGTGGTAGGAAGGAGAGGGTGAAATTAGCAGATGGGCAATTCTAGTGGATGAAAATAAAGGTGAGAGAGAGATGGGCTGAATAGTTCAAGAACCTGCTAATTGAGGAAGACGATAGAGAGTCAGAGATTGTGGCTGTAGAATGGAGAATGCCAATGTTAGGAGATGAGAATGATATAGATATAACAAAAGAGGAGGTACGTCTGACATTGAGAGCAACGGAAACACGTAAAGCGCAAAGGATAGATGGCTGTCATGCTGAATGCTTATCAAAAGGGGAGGAGGCATTAGTGGAATAGATGGGGTAGTTGTTAAATGCATATTTTTGGAGAGGGAGGGTCCCAGTTGATTGGAGGAGTGCATGTGAAGCTCCACTTTACAAAGGGAAAGGAGATAAGTATGAGTGTAGTAGTTTTAGGGGAATTAGTGTGTTGAGTGTAGTTGGTAAGGTATATGGAAGAGTGTCTATCTAGAGAATAAGGAAAGGTACTGAAAGATTAATTGGGGGAGAACAGTGTGGGTTCAGGAGAGGAAAAGATGTGTGGATCAGGTGTTTGCTTTAAGACAGGTGTGGAAGAAGTACATGGAGAAGGGTAGGGACACTTTTTGGGCTTTTATGGATTTAAAGAAAGCATATGACAGGGCTGATAGAAAGGGTTATGGAGGGTTTTATGACTGTATGGAATAAGTGGAAGATTGTTGAATGCGGTGAAGAGTTTTTACATGAATAGTAGAGCATGCGTGAGAGTTGGAAATGGTATGAGCGATTGGTTTGAGGTGAATGTTGGGTTACGTCAAGGTTGTGTAATGTCACCATGGTTGTTTAATGTGTATATGGATGGAATGGCAAGGGAAGTAAATGAAAGAGTATTAGACAGAGGCTTGGAACTAGTGGGTGAGAATGGAAGATTGTGGAAATTGTGCCAGTTGCTATTTATGGATGATGCTGTACTGGTGACTGATACTGGAAATGAATTGAATCATTTGGTGACTGAGTTTATAAGTGTGTGTGAAGGAAGAATGTTGCGGGTGAATATTGGTAAAAGTAAAGTCATGAGATGTACGAGGAGTGTTAATGTTGTCAAATTGAATGTATGAATAAATGGGGAATTGCTTGAAGAAGTTAAAAGTTTTAAGTATCTGGGGTCGCATGTATCAAGGAGTGGACGAGTTGATGTAGAGGTAAATCACAGAGTGAAGGAAGCAAGTAAATGTCTAGGTGGGTTGAAAAGTGTAATGAGAAGTAGATATTTGGGAATGAATGCTAAGAGAAGGATATATGAAGGTGTGATTGTGCCGACAGCATTACATGGAGCGGAGACTTGGCATGCAAGAGAGGAGGAAAGGAAAAACGTGAATGTAATGGAGATGAAGTGTTTGAAAGGTATGACTGATGTATCTAGAATAGATAGAGTAAGAAATGAGGATGTCAGGCAGAGAACGGGTGTTGGAATGAAGCCATCGGATAGGTTAGATCAGAGAGTGTTGAGATGGTTTGGACACATGGAATGAAAGAGTAATGAATGAATAGTGAAGAGAGTGTGGAGTTAGGTAAAGAGGCAGACCTAGCATGAGATGGATGGATGGCGTGGAAAGAGCACTGAATGCACGTGGTATGTCAGTGGAACATGGAAGACTGCGTGCAAGAGATAGGAATGAGTAGAGGAAGATTGTGCATACATGATGCAGCCCAAAGGGATTTCTCGCACCTGTTAGCTCAGTGAACTGTGGTGGACGGATGTGAGGGGAGTTGCCATGTGATAAAGTGGTGGGGGTAAAGCAGCTGCGGCTGTCGGGCCTTGTTGTAGAATATCCTTTCCTGCCGACCTTGTGAGTGACCCAAGCAGAGTGGAAGGAGGGGGAGATGTGGCAATCCTTTATCCCCAAGGAGCTGAGAGGAGTGGTTGAGGTGTGTTTGAATCGTGGTGAATATTCATTTCTTGGCTTGGCCATCCCCCTTACAAGGGGGAATGAGGCATAAGTATATATACATATCCTAACATTTTTGAAATCACTCTTTAATACATTTACCGTGGGATTGGCCCATTCTGAAAAAGTTATTGGCTTAATAATACCTGGCTTTTCAAGTCTCTTCAGCTCTTCATCAACCATTGGACATAAATGATAGGGTATTGGCCTAGCATGCTTGTGGAGAGGAACAGCTCCTGCTTTCACATTAACTGAATCTTTGAAATCCTTTAAACAACCTACACCAGGTTCAAATACCTCTCCATATTGAGCTAAAAGTTCATCTATTTCCCCTTTCTTAGGACCATCAACCGCATTTACATTAACATTGTTAAAAATTGATTTGCAATTTAAATTAATTTCTTGCTTCCAGTTTCTACCGAATAAAGAAACTCGATCACCTTTAATTACTACAATAAGCAAGATGCGAAATTTGTCATTATACACAATGTCAACCATAGCTATACCTGCAATATCAAGTGGTTGTTTGTTATAATCCGAGAGCATAATGTCTGCATTTAGTAATTCTTCAGAAATGTAGCACACCTTTCAAAATGAATATTCACCCATACAAGTGACTTCTGCACCTGTATCAACCTCAAACTTAAATATTTATTATTAACCATCACATTAATAACATATTTACCCTCATAATTACGAACAACTTCAGCTGTAGATTGATGTGGCAACTTACCAGACTCCTTCAAAGCAAAAATATCATACTCACGAGCTGCAATCTTTTTAAGATACCTGAAAATCTTCTTTAACTGCTGAAATAGTATCAGACACCTTTAAATTCAGATTTGAAATTGCAACCGAAGTTAGCTCTATATCGGATTCAGCAGACTGAAGTACTGATTTGGCAGTCTGAAGTTGTAGGTTAGTACTGCTAACACAATGCTGTGACCTTGGTACCTTACCATCTTTACATATGACAGGTAAATGTTCTATTCTATGGCATAACCTACATTTAGCAGTCTTGAATTTACATAAATTAACTAAATTTCCAGCAGAATTACATCTAAAACACCTTCTTATTACACTAACATCACTTCTCCCCTGTTGAACAGATCGTCCTCAGTGACGAGAGTTTTTAACAGCACCTGGCTTACCCGAATAAAACTCTTAACTAATTTTATACCTATTAACATTATGAACAGCTGTACTACCACTATCAGCTGAAAACTTTGCATTTGCAAACATAGTAGCATTAGTTTCATTTAATTCAGCTTCCTCAACAATTTTCACAGCTTCCGAAAAAGTTAATTTTAATCCTGCAGATGCTTCCAATATTTTGTTAGCTACACACTGAGTCTTTACTCCTGCAATTAGCTGATCCACTAACATTTGCTCTAACATCTTTCCAAATTGACAATATTGAGCAGAGTGCTTGAGACAAACATGAAAATCCTGCAAAGATTCCCCCTGTTCCTCATAACATGCCTGAACTTCGTACCTTCAAAATGTTTTTGTAGGCTATCGATTACCTCTGCATAGGTTAACGCTGATGGAACTTTCGGGGATAGTAAATCTTTCAGCACTTGATACTGGACTGGAGCTAGACCCATAATAAGCGTAGGTACCTTCTTTTTATCTGTTACATCTAGTCTACAATACACCAGCAATACAAAGGTGCCACTGAGTGCATGAACATCAAAATATGCACAAATGACATACTTGAATTCTTAGATATACTGTATTACAGAATTTATGAAGTGTGCTTTGGCAGTGGGCAGAAGGAGACTAACTGGTGCAAGTAAAAGGAAAGGTAGTGAATTGTGGAATGAGCAGGTGAGTGCTGTAGTAATTGAAAAGAAGCAGGCTTATGAGGTATGGTGGCAGGTGGGTAATGTACAGGTGTATGAAAGGCATTGTGGAAAGAGAAGGTTAGTAAAGCACATGGTGAGGGAGGCAAAGAGAGAAGTGGGTGTAAGGTGGGGCAGATGCTTGTCTGAAAATTTTGAAAGGAATAAATGATGTTTTGGAAGGAAGTGAAAAGAGTGAGTAAAGGTGAATGTGGTAGTGAGGAGAGGGTGAAAGGAGCAGATAGCCAATTGCTAGTAGATGAAATGAATGTGAGAGAGAGATTACTAAATATTTCTAGAACCTGCCAAATGAGGAAGATGATAGAGTGGCAGAGATTGTGACTGTGGGAAACAAATGGAGAATGCCAGTGTTTGGTGATGCAAATGATAGAGAAATGACAAAATAGGGGGTACGTTTGGAATTGAGAGCAATGAAAGCAGTTAAAGCACCAGCGATAGATGGGTGTCATGCTGAGTGCTTGTCAAAAGCTGGGGAGGCATTAGAGGAATGGATGGTTAGGTTGCTGAATGTATGTTTTAGGAGAGGGAGGGTCCCAGTTGATTGGAAGAGTGCATGTGTAGTTCCACTTCATAAATGGAAGGGAGATAAGTATGAACATAGTACATTAAGAGGAATTACTTTGTTGAGTGTATTTGGTAAAGTATATGGAAGATTGTTAATCGAGAGAATTAGGAAAGGTACTGAGAGATTGATTGGGGAAGAACAATGTGGATTCAGGAGAAGAAGATGATGTGCGAATCAGGTGTCTATGGTATGGCAGGTGTGTGAGAAGTTCTTGGAGAAAGGTAGGGACACTTTTTGGGCTTTTCTGGGCTTAGAGAAAGCATATGACAGGGTAGATAGAGAGGGGTTGCGGAGTGTGTTTTAACTGCATGGAATAAGTGGAAGTTTGTTGAATGCATTGAAGAGTTTTACATGAATAGTAGAGCGTGTGTGAGGTTGAGAATTGCATGAGTGATTGGTTTGAGGTTAATGTAGGGTTACGTCAAGGTTGTGTAATGTCGCCATGGTTGTTTAATGTGTATATGGATGGAGTTGTAAGGGAAGTAAATGAAAGAGTATCAGACAGAGGCTTGGAACTAGTGGGTGAGGATGGAAGGTTGTGGAAATTAAATCAATTGCTTTTTGCGGATTACACTGCACTGGTGGCTGATACTGAGAATATATTGTATAATTTGGTGATTGAATTATTAGTGTGTGTGAAAGAAGGAAGTTGGAGGTGAATATTGGTAAAAGTAAAATTATGAGATGCACGAGGAGTGTTAATGTTGGCAGATTGAATATAGGAGTGAATGGGGAATTGCTTGAAGAAGTTGAGAGTTTTAAGTATCTGGGGCTGCAAGTATCAAGGAGTGGACGAGTGGATGCAGAGGTAAATCACAGGGTGAAGGAAGCAAGTAAATGTCCAGGTTAGTTAAAATGTGTAATAAGAAATAGACGTTTGGGAATGAATGCAAAGAAAAGGATCCTTGAAGATGTGATCATGCAGACAGCATTGTATGGAGCAGAGACTTGGAATGCAAGAGAGGATGAAAGGAAAATGTTGATTGTAATGGAGATAAGGTGTATGAGCAGTATGATTGATGTATATATAATGTATAGTGTAAGAAATGAGGATGTTAGGGAGAGAAAGGGTGTTGGAATGAAACTGTCGGATAGGTTAGATCAAAGAGTGTTGAGTTGGTTTGGACACATGGAAAGGATGAGTGATTAATGAATAGTGAAGAGAGTTTGGGATGCAGAAGTGATTGGACTTAGGTCAAGAGGGAGAGCTAGAATGAGATGGATGGATGGACTGAAATGAGCACTGAATGTATGTTGAATGTCAGTGGAAAAGGGAAGAGTACATGCAAGGGATAGGAATGAGTGGAGGAGGATTGTGCATTGATGATGCGGCCAAAAGGGATTCCTTGCACCTGCTGGCTCAGTGAATTGTAACTGATGGGTGTGAGGGGTGTTTCCATGTGATGAAGCGGTGGAAGTAAACCAGCTACCGCTGTCGGGTCTCAATGCAGAATATTCTTGCCAACTGCCTTGTGGATGACCCAAATAGGGTGGAAGGGAAGGAGACGTGGCACCCCTTTATCCCCAAGGAGCTGAGAGGAGTGGTTGAGGTATGTGTGGCTCGTGGTGAATGTGCTTTTCTTGGCTCGGCGACTCCCATTACAAGGGGGAATTAGCTTTGTATATATGTATTTCTATATGAATATATATGAATCATTTATTACCCCGACCTGGACTTGAACATAGGACTTATAATTACTAAGTGAAGGCGCTACCAACTACACCACAGAACAAGCAAACAAACTTTAATTCCATTTCAATACAATGGGTATTCGTCAGCCAGGGCAAGCCCCAACCCCCCACTGTGGTGTCCAACCACAGCAGTTCCTGCTAGTAAACAGCATAAACTCTCGGTCTTGGACGGGAACCGATCTTTCGACCTCGTGAATGCGAAGCCAGCGCGTTACCACTGTACTAGCCAGCAGGATAAGGTTAAAAGGAATCAGATCTTATAGCTTATATAAATATATATATATATATATATATATATATATATATATATATATATATATATATATATATATATATATATATATATATATATATATATATATATATATATATATATATATATATATATATATATATATATATATATATATATATATATATATATATATATATATATATATATATATATATATATATATATATATATATATATATATATATATATATATATATATATATATATATATATATATATATATATATATATATATATATATATGTATGTATGTATGTATATATATATATATATATATATATATATATATATATATATATATATATATATATATATATATATATATATATATATATATATATATATATATATATATATATATATATATATATATATATATATATATATATATATATATATGTGTGTGTGTGTGTGTGTGTGCGTATATATATATATATATATATATATATATATATATATATATATATATATATATATATATATATATATAGTATATATATATATATATATATATATATATATATATATATATATATATATATATATATATATATATATATATATATATATATATATATATATATATAAGAACATAAGAACATAAGAATAGAGGACACTGCAACATGCCTACTGGCACACACGAGGCAGCTCCATTTTTGAATGGTATTTTCAGCATGTCTAACCTATTCTATTCTACTCTACTTATTTAATCTATTTTTCTTTTTATGATTTTTCTAATAAGCACTAACCTATTCATACCCACCCTACCTCTGTCATATGTCTATCTAATCTACATTTGAAGGTGTCTAAGGTATTGGCATTTACTATGCTACTAGGAAGCCTGTTCCATGCATCAGCTACTCTATTACCAAACCAATTTTTACCAATTTCCCTTCTGAACCTAAATTTATCAAGCTTAAATCCATTATTACGAGTTCTGGTTTGATCATGAATTTTTAAAACTTTATTAATATCTCCCTTGTTAATCCCTTTAAACCATTTATACAATTCAATCATATCCCCCCTAACTCTTCGCCTCTCTAGAGAATGTAGATTAAGTTTTTTAATCTGTCCTCATATGGTAGATTTCTGATATTGTGTATCATCTTGGTCATTCTTCGCTGCACTCTCTCCAAGGATTCAATTCCCATCCTATAATAGGGTGACCAGAATTGCACAGCATAATCTAAATGGGGCCTAACTAATGCAAGATAGAGCTGCAAAATAACTTTTTCCGTCCTATTGCTAACACTTCTTGAGATAAATCCTAAAATTCTGTTTGCTTTATTTCTGACTGCTGTGCATTTTGCTCTCTTGGCTTAAGATTACTACTCACAAAAACTCCCAAATCCCTCTCACACTGAGAACTCATGATTTCATGGTTATTTAGCTTATAACTAGTATTGTCTTTTATAGTACCCATTTTAACTACTTTACATTTTTCAACATTAAATTCCATTTGCCATTTGTCTGACCATTCAGATAATCTATTTAGATCTTCCTGTAAAGCATGAATGTCTTCTTTTCCATTTATAATTCTACCTATTTTAGTGTCGTCTGCGAATTTACTCAGGTTACTAGTGATATCCGAATCCTGATCATTTAGATATGCGATGAATAATAGGGGACCCAGTACCGAGCCTGGTGGTACCCCACTTGTAACCGAGCCCCACTCCGATTTCTCTCCATTTATGCAAACCCTCTGTTTTCTGTCTTTTAACCATTCTTTGATCCATCTGAGAACAGCTCCTCCTATACCATGAGCTTCCAGCTTTTTAACTAATCTTTTGTGAGAAACTCTATCAAAAGCTTTGCTAAAATCTAGATATATTGTATCATATTCTTTGCCACAATCTACTGCCTCGTAAA
>JAXCGZ010011386.1:35000-47500 GCA_037179515.1 Halocaridina rubra | reverse complement strand
ATTCGTTCCTGCACTCAATCTGCCAACATTAACACTCCTCGTGCATCTCATGACTTTACTTTTACCAATATTCACCTGCATCTTCCTTCTTTCACACACACACACACACACACACTAATAAACTCAGTCTCCAAATGATTAAACTCATTCTCTTTATCAGCCACCAGCGCAGTATCATCCACAAATAGCAACTGATTCAATTTTCACAACCTTCCATCTTCATGCGTTAGTTCTAAGCCTCCGTCTAATACTATCATATTTGCTTCCCTTATCACTCCAGCCATATACAAATTAAACAACCATGGTGACATTACAAAACCTTGATGTAATCCTACAGTCTCCTCAAACCAATCACACATACCATTCTACTATTCAGGAAAAAACTCTTCACCACATTCAACAAACTTCTACTTATTCCATACAGTTGCAACACATTACACAACCCCTCTCTATTTACCTTGTCATATGCTTTCTCCAAGTCCATAAAAACCCAAAAAGTGTCCCTACCTGTCTTACCACAAACACCTGATCTACACATCCTCTTCCTCTCCTGAACCCACACTGTCCTTCCCCAATCAATCTCTTAGTACCTTTCCTATTTCTTTCGATTAACACTCTTCCATTTACCTTATTAAATACACTCAACAAATTAATTCCTCTAAATCTACTAAATTCATACTTACCTTCTTTCCCTTTGTAAAGTAGAGCTACTCATGCACTTCTCTAATCAACTGGGAACCTCTCTTTCCTGAAAAATACATTCATTAACTTGACCATCCATTCTACTAATGTCTCCCCACGTTTTGACAATCTCAACATGACACCCATCTATCCCTGATAGTGATCAAAGATGATCACTATTTAAAAAAAAAAAAAAAAAGCCCAACACTCTGGAACAATATTCCAGAGCATCTTAAAAATGAATCCTCCTTCACGGCTTTCAAAGGCAAACTATATAGTTTTCTTTTGGACAAATAGTTGCTGCTCGTTAAGAACTAATTATTCTCACTGTAATGAAAACAAATATGGAAATGATGCCGATAATAACAGTACTGTGTATGGTGTTATAGTTGCTACTTTATTATTAACATTATTGTTAACATTTTTATTACAGCATTGCTATTTTCTATGATAGCTACATTTAATTTAACTATGTGTATTGCCCTCTTATTTGTTAGTTTAATTACGTGTCTACTTATAGGTTAATTTTACTTTATCATTAATATTATTGTTAAAATTTTTATTACAGTATTATTATTTTCTAGGAAACCATTATTTTATTTAACAGTATGTATTACCCTCTTACTTAGTAGTTCAGTTATATATCTACTTATAAGTTACTTTTAGTTTGTATAAGAATTACCATTGTACAAAAATGGAAATAAATGTTTGTTTGTTTGTTTGGTGCTCAATCTGCTTTCATTTCTCTCAATGCCATACATACCTCTTTTTTCTTTATTTCTCTACCATTCTCATCACCAAACATTGATATTCTACATTCGTTTCCCACAGCCACAATCTCTACCTCTCTATCATCTTCCTTATTTAGCAAGTTCTTGAAATATTCAGGGATCTCTCTTTCACCTTTATTTCATCTACTAGCAATTGCTAATCTACCCCTTTCATCATCTCCTCCCTACCACATTCACCTATCCTCACTCTTTTCACTTCCTTCCTAAACATCTTTTTATTTCTTTTAAAATTCTTAGACAAGCATCTGCTCCACCTTACATCCACTTCTCTATTTGCCTCCCTCACCCCGTGCTTCGCTAACCTCCTCTTTGCACTATGCCTTTCATACGCCTCTACATTACCTACATGAAACCATACCTCTTAAGCTCGCTTCTTTTCAGCCACTACTGCACTCACCTGCTCATTCCACCATTTACTACCTTTCTTTTTACTTGCACCAGTTAGTCTCCTTCCGCACACTGCCTCCACACACTTCATAACTTCCTTCTTGGAACAGCCCCATTTCTCTCGCACACCCTCCTCTACTTACTCTTTCACTACATTCCACACATTCCTCAGACTACTCTTATACTCACAGTCTTTCTCTTTTTTATACAATTCCTTTATTTTTAGCACCTTTCTTCCTCTCTCGCTTCTCCTCTTTCTCTACTTTTCTCCCTCTCTACCTCTACTTTCCAGTAAATAATAATCAGATAATCCACCACTAGATCCTCTCAGTACATTCATATCCTATACTCTTCCACTTACTCTCCTATTCACCACAAAATAATTCATTAATGCTCTATCAACTACTTTTCCATTATCAACATCTGCACATCCTTCTTTTTAAATACAGTATTAGCAATCAACATCTCTTTCTCAATACACATGTCCATAATTTTCTCTTCACTCATTCCTACCAGGGACTAAATACCTCCCAATTATAATATCTACTGGTTCATTCCTACTCTAGCATTCAAATCTTCAATCAATACCACATTCATATTCATTCCCAAGTCTTCCACACACTTGTTCAATTTCATCCAATAATCTTCTCTTTCTTCCTCACTTCTTTCACTACCAGGGCCATTTGCTATCGCAAACGCCAAAACTTTGCATTTCAGCCTCATTTTAGCCACTTTTATTCGAGAAAATACTTCCTTCCATTCTGCCACACACTTATTTATGTCTTTACTTATTAACAGAGCCGCTTCCTCTCTTCCTCTCCCTCCCTCAAGTCCAGTCACCCTACATACCACACTCCTTTAGTGCTACCTCACCATTCCCTTTTATCTTAGCTTCGCCCAGTGCAAGTACATCTGTCTTTCTCTTTACAACATACTCCCTGTCACCTCCCTCTTACTTTCATTTATAGCACAGCCACGCACATTCAGAGACTAATTACTAGGGTTCTTGCTGGATCTTTCCTGCCAGAATACCCCCTCATCTCTTGGCTACTCGTAGGATAAAAAATACAGAGGAGGGGATTTCCGTTCCCCCGTCACCCCATTTAGTCGACTTTTACGACACGTAGGGGAACACGGAGGATGTATTCTTAACCCTCCCTCAGCGAGGAGGTAGTAAATGCTAGCTCAATTCTTAGTTGTAGAGACAAATATTATAAGTTTCATTGAGTATGAAAATGGAACCAACCAGGAGACGAGGAGTTAGAACTTAGGGTTCTTTCCCGTAAGCACAATTATATAATTGCTTAACCATAGTCCAATAAATATGAATTGGTACGTACACATAGACACATACATATATATATATATATATATATATATATATTATATATATATATATATATATATATATATATATATATATATATATATATATATATATATATATTTATATATATATGCATGTATGCATGTTTCTAGGTATATATGCATGATTGTATGCATGTGTGTGTGAGTGTCTTTGGGTGTGTGAGTGTGCTTACCTAATCGCATATACTTAACTATTCTCTGTTCAATTTTATTCTTGGTTTCTCAATAACATTTATCTTTTCTTAAAATTATAAATGCATTTAGCATATTTCATTTCCTTGCTTGTTGAATTCCAATCATCAATAATCTTGCACTAAAAAGTATTTCCTTACATCCTCCATAGAAGTTATATATGCAGATTCCTATGCATATTCCCCATGAATTCTCGTTTTAGAGGCACCTAAATCAAGGAATCGTTCCATATCAACATTATTAACACCAGGGAAGAAAATAAGAACCCATTCTTTCTTCTACCTTCGAGTGGTGGTAAGGCTCACTCATTCAGCCCTTTCACATCGATGAGATTAGGAATCTCTGCCATTAACTTTGTAGCCTCTCTTTGAACTTTTTTCAATTTGATTATATGTTTCTTTAAGTGAGGATTTCAGAAGAGTACAGCATATTCAGGCTTAGATCTCACATAAGTTATGTTAATGTTTCGGATTATTTCTCTTTCCACTTTTATGTTTGATGAGTAGGCAAATGCTGCCTTTACTATATCATATTCATGTATTTCCGGAGACACTGTTGCAAATTCATTCACCTCATATCGCTTCTTTGCACATATTCTTGATATTCCTCTTCATCCAATTGCGAAAAAACAAGCATTTTATGTTGCCCGATCTCGTGTAGATACTCTTCGACCATAGAATTAACACTTACTTGTAACCACTGAGCCTGCAGAGAGGACAGGGGTTGTCTGAAAATTAAACTGTAGTCTCATTTTTACCTCCAGAATAACTCTGACATCAGTATTAAATAGAATTATGAGTAAGGGAGTCCGTGACGTAAAACCGGAACCGGAACATGAGTTATGAACTAGTAACACAATCAGGTGAGCTTGATTGTTTTCCTCTCCTGGATGAGACGATTTTTTACAGTTCTTTTCCTCTTCAACCTTATCATTTATGTTCTCGATTAGTTGCTCTTCCTCTTTCTCCTCCTCCTCCTCCTCATCATCATCATCATCATCATCATCATCATTATTCTCCTCATCCTCCGGCCCTTTTCCTCCTCCTCCTTCCCCTCTTTCTCTTCTTTCCCCTCCTCCTCCTCCTCCTCCTCCTCCTCCTCCTCCTCCTCCTCCTCCTCCTCCTCCCCCTACCTCCCTTTCTCCCTCCCTCCCTTCCTCCCTCCCTCCCTCCTTCTCCTCATCTTCATCCTCCTCTTTCTTCTCCTCCCTTCTTTATGAAGGGGGTGATTTGTTATGACAATTATTGCCTTCTTACTCTTTTTCCTCTTCCTCATCCTCTGCAGAAGAGGATATTTTTCCTTCTCCTTGTGTCTCCTGTTAGTGTGATCGATCTGTTTTCTCCCTATCGCCAGTTCCTGCTAGTCTTATTTACCTGCGCCTCCATTTTCGTTTTGCAGCCTAGTTCCTTACCCCCGCTTCACTCAACGTTAAAAAAGGGGAAAGGGATCAAAGAAGTTTGTGAAGGAAGAGGGTAAAGTCTCGAGGGACCTTGAGGAGTGGTGTGGGTGGGTGGATGAAGATCACTCTCTTAATCTCTTAAAAAACATGTTGGCACCATAAACGAAAATTCTACACAAACCCTCGCTTTTGATCCTATATAACATCGTTACACGGCTCAAGTTATGATAATAATATAACCTCGTTTAGAGAGTGAGAGAGAGAGAGAGAGAGAGAGAGAGAGAGAGAGAGAGAGAGAGAGAGAGAGAGAGAGAGAGAGAGAGAGAGAGAGATAATAATAATAATAATAATAATAATAATAATAATAATAATAATAATAATAATAATAATAATAATAATAATAATAATAATAATAATAATAATAATAATAATAATAATAATAATAATAATAATAACAATAAAAGTAATAATAATAATAATAATAATAATAATAATAATAATAATAATAATAATAATAATAATAATAATAATAATAATAATAATAATAATAATAATAATAATAATAATAATAATAATAATAATAATAATAATAATAACAATAATAACAGCAATAATTGCGAAAAAATTTAGGTGACAGCTGATTCCTGCTTTTCTACACATATCTACACTGATATAGCAGTGCACTACATCGGGGGAGCGGATGAAATCTAGATCATATGTTAAAATTACATCATTGTTATATGGGTATATTTGAAGATGATTGGCTTAAAATTAGGTCTGATTACATTTTCCATAAGATTTGACTGTCAACTGAGGAGCTCATCATTTAGATTATGAAGTAGGATTATATTTTGTTTTTCACATGATAATAGTAATTAGTTTTCTGGAGAGAGAGAGAGAGAGAGAGAGAGAGAGAGAGAGAGAGAGAGATTATATGGGACTAAATGAACAGAAAGGGCTGGTGAGAAATCAGCTAATTCTATAAGCAAATATTGACATTTTTTGTGAGCTTTTGAAGTTTATAATATGCATACGAAAACTTTACGGCACCTTTTCAAAGGACGCCATGTAGGAATGATATATTTTCTAATATATAAACATAATTTTTAGTGGATCTTTATTTTAAAATATGTAAATGAATATAGAAAATGATTTTTTTTTAGCAAAACAATGCTACATAAAAAAAATATATTGCATTTTCCCTTTGGGATACTATAGTTTGGGATTTCTTGATGAAAGTTGAGTAAAATCAGATGAAAATATTGAAAATAATCGTTATTTTCTTGAAAATTTTGAAATTTAATTGCAAATATATATCATAAGGAAATTCAGTCAACAATACATAAGGAAAGAAGCTTGAAAATTAAATATATAATTACAGCAGTTTCTTTTTATAATCTTTGAAAGCTACAAACTATAAGCAATAATATCGTTAAAGTTTCTGAAGAGATTACTGTACTGAATATAAAGCATATAATGCAATCCATCAGCCAATGTAGCACAGTTTTCGTCTCAAAATACATTTGTGGAGGTGTGAAAATGTTTGTCCATTGGCTCTGTTTTGACTAATGTTCATTTCCTCAACTATTCTTTTACCCATATATCTTCAACACCTTCTCCCCAAGGAGGCTTTCAGTCGCGTTTATTATCTTTACACTTTTTAAGTCATTACATACACACATACAAGAACCTCCTCCCTGAATACTATCACAGTGGAATGAATCAAAACCTTCTATATAAAGTAATAAAGTAAATAAGTGACAATAAAAATTCCTTTATTTTCACAAAATGTTGAGAGTATTAAAAAAAAAAATATATATATATATATACACAAACACACACACACACACACACACACACACACACACATATATATATATATATATATGTGTGTGTGTGTGTGTGTGTGTGTGTGTGTGTGTGTGTGTGTATGTGTGTGTATGTGTATGTATATGTGTATATATATGTATATGTATGTGTGTGCAGATATGTAGACAGGAAAATCAGGCATGGAGTTAGAGGAAAATATTTTTTCCCTTCAGCAGGTATGAAGATGGTGGGTGTCAATAAATAGCTGGATTGAGGATAAAGATGTTGTTTGTTTGATAGCTGGTGGAAATGACGTGCAGGATGGTAGAAGTGAGGAGCTGATTAGGTTGTATAGACAAGCCCTGGATAAGATCAGGAAAAGGGGTGCAGTTACGGTGATGTGTGGTATTCTGCCTAGGCTTAGCCAAAGTTCAGAGTGGTGGTCTCGAGCTATAGGAGTAAATGCTAGGCTGGAAGTCTTCTGTCGGGAGAATAATATAGGTTTTATAGACGGGTGGGATCACTTCACTAGTCGTAAGCATATGTATGCAAGGGATGGAGTGCATCTTTCTAATTCAGGTGTCTCGGTATTGGCTGGTATGATAGACAGAGCGGTTGGGGGGTTTTGTTAGATACATCTAATGAAATAAATAATACTTGTGCAGAGAAATTAGTCAGCAAGGGTTCAGTAAATAGTGGGTCAAATAACTGGGAGTTTAAGGATAATAACCATTTGCTACATAGAACAAATATTAACAAAAAGAATAGCCACAATAAGGGTAAACCTAAAGAAAGCTTAAAAGTATATTATACAAGTAGCCGTAGTTTAGGTAACAAGATAGAAGAACTGAGAGCCATAGTATGTCGTGAGAGACCGGATATAATATGCATTAGAGAAAGTTGGATTAATTTAGAGAGCAAACACCTTAAAGCTAAGTACATAATTACAGGATATAAACTATATAATGCTGATCGCAGTGCAGATAGAAGAGGGGGAGGGGAAATTATGTATATTAAAGATAGCCTCAGAAGCTGCATTAAGTCTGGAATCAAAACAAATCTAATTTCAGAAACATTATGGGTTGAAATTAAAAATATTATAAGAACATAAGAATAGTGGACTCTGCAACATGCCTACTGGCACACACGAGGCAGCTCCATTTTAGAATGGTATTTTCAGCATGTCTAACCTATTCTATTCTACTCTACTTATTTATTCCATTTTTCTTTTTATGATTTTTCTAATAAGCACTAACCTATTCATACCCACCCTACCTCTGTCATATGTCTATCTAATCTACATTTGAAGGTGTCTAAGGTATTGGCATTTACTATCCTACTAGGAAGCCTGTTCCATGCATCAGCTACTCTATTACTAAACCAATTTTTACCAATTTCCCTTCTGAACCTAAATTTATCAAGCTTAAATCCATTATTACGAGTTCTGGTTTAATCATGAATTTTTAAAACTTTATTAATATCTCCCTTGTTAATCCCTTTAAACCATTTATATTACTTCAATCATATCCCCCCTAACTCTTCGCCTCTCTAGAGAATGTAGATTAAGTTTTTTAATCTGTCCTCATATGGTAGATTTCTGATATTGTGTATCATCTTGGTCATTCTTCGCTGCACTCTCTCCAAGGATTCAATTCCCATCCTATAATAGGGTGACCAGAATTGCACAGCATAATCTAAATGGGGCCTAACTAATGCAAGATAGAGCTGCAAAATAACTTTTTCCGTCCTATTGCTAACACTTCTTGAGATAAATCCTAAAATTCTGTTTGCTTTATTTCTGACTGCTGTGCATTGCTCTCTTGGCTTAAGATTGCTACTCACAAGAACTCCTAGATGCCTTCCACACTGAGAACTCATGATTTCATGGTTCTTTAGCTTATAACTCGTATACTCTTTTATAGTACCCATTTTAACTACTTTACATTTTTCAAAATTAAATTCCACTTGCCATTTGTCCGACCATTCAGATAATCTATTTAGATATTCCTGTAAAGCATGACTGTCTAGTTTTCCATTTATAATGCTACCTAATTTAGTGTCAGCTGCGAATTTACTTAGGTTACTACTGATATCCGAATCCAGATCATTTAGATATACGATGAATAATAGGGGACCCAGTACCAAGCCTTGTGGTACCCCGCTAGTAACCGAGCCCCACTCCGATTTCTCTCCATTTATGCAAACCCTCTGTTTATCTGTCTTTTAACCATTCTTTGATCCATCTGAGGACAGCTCCTCCTATGCCATGAGCTTCCAGCTTTTTAACTAATCTTTTGTGAGGAACTCTATCAAAAGCTTTGCTAAAATCTAGATATATTGTATCATTTCTTTGCCACAATCTACTGCCTCGTAAACTTCTGAATAAAAAGACAGTAAGTTTGTAAGGCACGAAAAACCATTAAGAAACCCGTATTGTGAAAGTTTTATCAGTCTGTGTAATTCTAGATGTGCCCTTATTTTATTTGCAATTATGGATTCTAGAATCTTACCCACTGTTGACGTTAAACTTACAGGCCTATAATTATTCTTTTTAAGTCGTTCTCCTTTTTTAAATATTGGTACCACATCTGCCAATTTCCACTCCATGGGTACCGATCCTAATTTTATTGAATTATTAAATAATGCAGTTAGTTGACAACTAAGCTCTTCCTTGCATTTTTTTAATATTCTAGCATATATTCCATCAGGTCCCGGAGATTTATGAGCCTTTAATTTATCTATTTTTTTATTACCTCCTCTCTCGTAATATTTATTGAACTATGTATATTATCGGGACTGTCTCTGTAAATGGATTCTACCTCCGGAATATTTTCCAAGTTTTCATTGGTAAATACGGATAAGAAATAATCATTTAAACATGTACACATCACTTTATCGTCATCTGTGATATGGCCATTGGCTACTTCAATTGGTCCGACTTTTTCCTTAAGTTTTGTTTGATAATGTTGATAAAACCCTTTAGGATTTTCTTTAGCTTCTCCTGCTATTCTAACTTCGTATTTTCTTTTCGACTCTCTAACTATCTTTTTAACTTCCCTGTTTAACTGTATATATTGCTGCCTCACCTGCTCTTCACCTCTTTTTAGTTTCCTGTATATTCCTCTTTTAATACCTATAAGATTCTTTATTCTATTGTTCATCCATTTAGGGTCATTTTTTCTTGATCTGCAATGTTTCCTCGTCTTTTAGATTCTCCACCCACGGATGGGTGGAACGGGTCATGGAGGGCCCATAAGGTGGTTGCCAACCGGCACAGGCCCCAACCCCCCACTGTGGTGCCCAGCCACAGCAGTAACCTCCCCAGTAAACAGCTTAAACTCTCTTGCCTGGACGAGGCGCGATCCGTCGACCTCACGAATGCGAGGCCAGCGCGTTACCTCTGTACTAGCCAGGAGGCTCGCAATGTTTCATGGGAATATAGTCTCTCTGACTATTCTTAAGAGTCATGACAAAATTGTTATATTCCTCATCCAAATTTATATTAACTGATGGACTGCTGTTCTTTCCTGTGAGAGAATTTACTGTATTGATCTTATCTTGTGATAATCCTTGGCATGTGGTACTCAATTCTCGGGGTAATCTGCTACCTGCGACCTGACCTGCTGGATTAACTACCCACATCTGTACCCCCAGAAATCCCTTCCCATACCTCATTAGATAATTTAGTTTTTAAGCCCTCAAAATCTCCTGCTCTAAAGTTTGGAACAATATTCTTGTTTTCCTTTCTAGTTTCCTTAAAAATTATGTTAAATCTAATGGAATCATGGTCACTGTTGCCCAATGGTTCACCAACTTCTAAATTTGTAGCCATATTCTCTCTATTACTAAGAACTAAATCTAGTATATTCACCCCCCGTGTTGCTTCAAGTACATGCTGAGAAAGGAAATTATCTTCTACTACTTCCAAAAACTCCTTAGAGCTACTATCACCTGTTATGGTTTCCCAGTTAATATTTCTAAAATTAAAATCGCCTACAATTCAAACTCTATTTGACCTGGTCACTTTAGAAATTTCATCATATATAACTTGCGACTATATATTATCTAGATCAGGTGGTCTGTAGACTACTCCTACAACTAGACATTCTATATTATTTTTAATTTCAACCCATAAGGTTTCTGAATTTAGATTTGTCTTAATTCCAGACTTAATGCAGTTTCTGAGGCTATCTTTAATATACATAATTACCCCTCCCCTTCTTCTATCTGCACTGCGATCAGCATTATAAAGTTTATATCCTGTAATTATGTACTCAGCTTTAAGGTGTTTGCTTTCTAAATTAATCCAACTTTCACTAATGCATATTATATCCGGTCTCTCACTACATACTATGGCTCTCAGTTCTTCTATCTTGTTACCTAAACTACGGCTATTTGTATAATATACTTTTAAACTTTCTCTAGGTTTACCCTTCTTGTGGCTATTCTTTTTGTTAATATTTGTTCTATGTAACAAATGGTTAATATCCTTAAACTCCCAGTTATTTGACCCACTATTTACTGAACCCTTACTGACTAATTTCTCTGCACAAGTATTATTTATTTCATTAGTTGTATCTAACAAAACCACCCAACCGCTCTGTCTAGCATACCAGCCAATACCGAGACACCTGAATTAGAAAGATGCACTCCATCCCTTGCATACATATGCTTACGACTAGTGAAGTGATCCCACCCGTCTATAAAACCTATATTATTCTCCCGACAGAAGACTTCCAGCCTAGCATTTACTCCTATAGCTCGAGACCACCACTCTGAACTTTGGCTAAGCCTAGGCAGAATACCACACATCACCGGAACTGCACCCCTTTTCCTGATCTTATCCAGGGCTTGTCTATACAACCTAATCAGCTCCTCACTTCTACCATCCTGCACGTCATTTCCACCAGCTATCAAACAAACAACATTTTTTTTCTCAATCCAGCTATTTATTGACTCACCCACCTTCTTCATACTTGCTCCAGGGAAAAAATATTTTCCTCTAACTCCATGCCTGAGTTTCCTGTCTACATATTTGCATAGTGAATCCCCTACAATTACCAGAGAACGAGACTTATCCGGAGGATGGGTTTCCATTTCTACGATCGCTAGTACACCTATCTGACTCTATGGGTCCTGAAGAATTCCTGCCGCCACTGTCACATTCATCTCTAAGTGAACTAAATGAATTAGCAACTTGTAGTCGAAAAGTATCATTTTTCTTAAGAACCATCTTCGTTGAACCCTTATTTACAACTTTCCAGTTGTCTTCACTATTTAATTGTCCCTTCCTGGTTAACACCTCTACCTTACCTCTCAGATTCCTGTTCTCCTCTGCTAAGGATCTGACCTCCTGCCTGACTGCGGCCAACTCATTTCTTAAATTAAAAATGAGTTTGCTTGTGTCAGACGCAGACAAATCCCCAGCACAGCCACAAACAGCACCAAAAACGACACCACTACCACTAACACCACCAGCACAAAGAACACCACCACTCTCCATTGTACTAAGTATGGTGAAGACTAGAGCTATTGGAAGCACATCCTCACTGGATGAACCCAGGAACTAAACTGAATATAGAAAGTCTAGTTGTAGGAGTAGTCTACAGACCACCTGATCTAGATAATATAAATTCACAAATAATATACGGTGAAATTTCTAAAGTGACCAGGTCAAATAGAGTTTGCATTGTAGGCAATTTTAATTTTAGAAATATTAACTGGGAAACCATAACAGGTGATAGTAGCTCTAAGGAGTTTTTGGAAGTAGTAAAAGACAATTTCCTTTCTCAGCATGTACTTGAAGCAGCACGGGGGGTGAATATACTGGATTTAGTTCTTAGTAATAGAGAGAATATGGTTACAAATTTAGA
>JAXCGZ010011386.1:22500-30000 GCA_037179515.1 Halocaridina rubra | reverse complement strand
ACTTTGATTAGTAGGACTCTGGATAAGCGATCTAGATAAGCTTTTGATCCGATGCATACGTATTGAGTTTTACTTGAACTTACTCTAAGTCCATTTCTGATATAATATTGTATTACTCTTTCAGTTAAGGAATCCATTTCTAAGATTAGATAAGAAATTGGGCATCATCTGCAAATTGGACATACATGGCATTCTGTGCAACAGTTTGTAAATCACTTATAAATATATTAAAAAGTATGGGACCGAATACTGAACCCTGAGGGACACCGAATTCACCAGAGAGCTTTGATGATGCATGTTTTTCTAATTATTCTAACTGCATGCGATTATTTAGATAGCTGTTAAACCAGAAGTCATCTCCACGTATGCCCTTAAGTTTCCTTAAGAGAGTCGGATGTGAGACACTATAGAATGCTTTGGAGGGGTCATATAGGGCAAGTAGTTATAAGACATCAATTTTCCTATCTGTGATTAACATCTTTACATCATCAAAACATGAGAGCATTGTTCTAGCATTAATGTGTTCAGTTATCAAACAATCTCCAAATTTGTTCTTTACACTATCGACTAGGTCTTCTTATCTGTTATTTAATAATTAATTGAATAACGAGTATAACTTACTTTTATGGCCGAGTTGTTTACAATTTCCACATGTTAGTTTATGGTCAAATCGACAACAATGGACATGAAGATTATTTTTGCTACATTTGAAGCACCCAGACCTCTTCTGGTTTTACATTTTGGTTGTTTGATATTGGGTCTGTTTAAAGGAACTGGTCTTGGCATCCAATTGAATAGCTCTCTGCCTCTTCATGGTTACTGGAGTTTCTAGAATTATGGCTATGATAATCTTCCCGATACCTATGTGTTCCTGTCTCTTCCTGTTCGTCTGTTATCGTCTGGAATGTTTTTATAGCAGTTATAATCTCCTCCGCGCTTTTGTGCTCTTCCCATAAATGTAGAAGCGGCAGATGAATGATTGAATTCCTGTCTCCTCCGGCCTGTCTGTTGTCGTCTTGTATATCAATAGCCTCTGCCGTTCTTTGGCGGGGCTCTGATGTATTGTACTTTGATGTATGAACGCTTTCAGATGAGCCACGAACCAAGCTTGTCTGTTTGCTTTGCCTGTTCGGCATGCTTCTGTTTTTTTCGTATTTCTGATCAAGTTTCAGATGCTAAATTTGGGATGCTATTTGCTATGGGGTCCAGAAGTCGGTAGGATTACAGATTTTCTCCTAAGCAGTTGTGGTCCATATCTCTTGTTCCTACTCTGAAAAACAGATGTATCTCTATAAGAGATATCCCATTTTCATGGCTTCACTCTCGTCATTTTCCATTATACATATGTACATTATCTTGGTGATCAGATGAGGGTGGGGCGAGGTGAATAGTAATATTGTCGTTTTTCTCTTTTAGCTTAGCTACTAGTTCACCATAATCGTTTAGAAATGTTTCACTGTTTACCTCATCCAGAACAATATCAGTGAATCCACCATAGATTACACACTTCTTTACTTTGAATTTCATTATCTCTTTTCACCCCCAAGATTTTAATATGGCAAGATATGCTCGTGGATCATTTCCATCATATGTTCCTTGTCGAGGTTACTTGTCAGTAATTTCCTTAGAGAGGAGTCAACGAGAAGCAGGGATATACCTGCTTTACTGTTAGCTGACTCACTGATACTAGTGGGACTATAATTACGAGGCCTCACTAACGTAGGTTGTCTGATATTTTCTTCCGCAGCCGATAGACAACTTTTAAAATTATCTGTCTCAGCTCTCATCTCATTTTCTATCACTTTTCTTCATCTCAGTGATTTATCTTTTTGCTTCCATCTTGATGGTATCCATCAGGGAAGACATATCTCTTGCCTTTTGTTTGAGTCTTTTCTGTGGAGATATCCTGGTAGCGGTTTTTTTTTAATTTTTTATTTTATTTTTTTTTGCGGATACATCAGTCAGTCCTAGCTGTTGGCAAAATCTCTGTAGTTCCTTCTTTTTAAACTTTGTATGAGTTGAGCTTGAGAGAGTTCCCCCAAGACAAGAAAGCTCTTGAGACACATGAATCTCCTTCACTTGCTTTACTTGCGTTTTTTGTATTAACATTTTCAATTCTTTGTTGCGTGGGTATGTTACAAACAGGTTCTTCAGCCATCTTAATTTGAAATAAGTTGATTCTCGATTTTCATTAGAGCAGAGTTAACGTAAGCTAAAATATTTAGCTAAGCAACGGGTGCAGGGAAAAATAGGTTACTCTCCGAGATTAGAGCGGCCACGACCGACCGCGAACGCGGCTACTATAAAAAAAAGTAATTCATATGACATATTAGTTGTTTTTTTTTACAAATTCCAAATACACATAAAAAATGAATTTTCCTATATGCTATTATCATCTTTATTTCATCAGAACATAAGATCACTGATCTAACCTTAATGTGTAGTTTATTTATGTATCACTATAATTATATTCTAAACCTTCTTTATGTATAACTTAATAAATATTGCATAAATTAATATAGCTTATTTTTGTGTCTGAGTTGATGGCAATTTCCATATGCCAGTCTATAATCAAGTCGACGTTTTTGGACATGGTGGTTTAATCCGCCACAGTGAAATCATCCTCTTTTTTCGGGTTATGTAAATGTGTAAAGTTTGTAGAAGGCCGCGGAGTCACTGGAGAATGTGGTTGCTTGAAATGAGACTTGCTTAGGTAGCCTGGTCTGCTTATCCTGTCTGAGTACCTCTCTTTATCGTCCTGGTTATTTGGTTTTCTAGCTTTAGGGCTATTTCCTGGTACATTTGTGTAGGAAAAGCAGATAATTACTGATGTTCCCTGTCTCTTCCGGCTTGTTTGTTAGTCTTATGAATGCTTTCATGGCTATTATAATCTTACCAGGGCTTTTGTAGTATAAGTAGTGATATTGGACAGACAGTTAAATTTCCTCATTTTCTGTCTCTTCCGACCTATCTGTTGTTCTGTATATTGATAGTTTTTTTCATGCTATGGATGGGTTGTGAGTTATTGTTAAGTAGTAGGTTGGGTCATGGCACCAGCCGCCCGTTGCGATACTACAGCTGAAGGTTTTGTGAACTTAAATAGGTCTGTCCAGGACATTTCGATGTTAAGTCTTCCTTCAGTTACGGTTCTTTTTCTATGCCTACAGCTACACTGAATATTCTTGGATGTTCATCACACATCTTTTATTATCCCTTCACATCTGACAAGTCATTACACTCTCCATATCTGTTTCTCTTTACTTGATGTATTCTTCGTGCCCAGGCCGGATGAGGGCTGTTTTATTTTATATTTTTTTTGGCCCGTCCTGGTGTCACAATCATAAAAAAAAAGAATATAAAGTGGTCTATGGATGCTTTTATTTGGGCTATTATCCAAGCTTGTTTTTTTAATGAATGTGATACCGGGACATGCAAGAAAACTGCCCCCATCAATAAAGGCTTGGGCACGAAGTAAATGTTAAGACGAAGGGAAAGAAAAAGGTTAAGAGCAAGGAAGAGATGAAGTAATGATACATAAAGGAAAAGGACACGCTGAAAGAATAGTCAAAGTACTGAGGCAATAGAGTCATGGCAGGATTAGGCCATGATTCTGTCCTTTTGTAATTCTGACCAACAGCCAAATGCATATTTAGGATGTAGAATGGTGGGAGTGGCGTTGGTCGTCTTCTGACCCCTGCCTACTTAGCAAGCATAATCTGTGCATAAATGTAAATAACAGGATTTGTGGAAACGAATGTTTCATGAGTTCAGACACGAGAACAGGCAAATTCAGTATTTAGCTCATCATTAATGTAATTGTTCATATACTTTCTGTTTACCAGATACAGCTTAATATATGTGGTCAATGTGAATCAGGAGCCTCAGGGACCTGAGTCTCAATTAGGTGACAAAACATTTAATAGATAATTAGATTGCTTCCAATATACATGTGTACATATATATATATATATATATATATATATATATATATATATATATATATATATATATATATATATATATATATATATATATATATATATATATATATATATATATATATATATATATATATATATATATATATATATACATATATATATATATATATATATATATATATATATATATATATATATATATATATATATATATATATATATATATATATATATATATATATATATATATATATATATATATATATATATATATATATATATATATATATATATATATATATATATATATATATATATATATATATATATATATATATATATAAATATATATGTATGTATGTATATATATATATATATATATATATATATATATATATATATATATATATATATATATATATATATATATATATATATATATATATATATATATATATATATATATTTATATATATATATATATATATATATATATATATATATATATATATATATATATATATATATATATATATATATATATATATATATATATATATATATATATATATATATATATATATATATATATATATATATATATATATATATATATATATATATATATATATATATATATATATATATATATATATATATATATATATGTATATATATATATATATATATATATATATATATATATATATATATATATATATATATATATATATATATATATATATATATATATATATATATATATATATATATATATATATATATATATATATATATATATATATATATATATATATATATATATATATATATATATATATATATATATATATATATATATATATATATATATATATATATATATATATATATGTATATATATACATATATATATATATATATATATATATATATATATATATATATATATATATATATATATATATATATATATATATATATATATATATATATATATATATATATATATATATATATATATATATATATATATATATATATATATATATATATATATATATATATATATATATATATATATATATATGAATGAATCATTTTTCTTTTTTACCCTGACTGGAACTTCAACCTAGGACTTATAATTACTAAGTCAAGGCGCTACCAACTACATCACAGAAGGTTAAAAGGAATCAGACCTTATAGCTTATATCTTCTATACTTAGGAATGGACGCATTCTATCTGAACGCCACTATGTTCATATTACAGATTTCCCAACCTCACTTGTGACTTCATTTTCGCATTTAAGTCAACTCCCAATCTCATTCGGGACCAAGAATAAGCAAATAAGCACATTACATATGTGAAAACATGAATCTGTTTTTTTACACCTACCGGGACTTGAACCTAGGACTTAAAATTACTAAGTCAAGGTGCCACCAACTACACCACAGAAGGTTTAAAGGAATCAGACCTTTTAGCTTATATCTGCTATACCTGGGAATGAACGCATTCTATCTGAATGCCACTATGTTCATATTAGAGATTCCCCAAAATCACTCGTGGCTTCATTTTTGCATCTAATTCAACTCCCAATCTCATTCGGAACCAAGAATAAGCAAACAAGCACATTACATACGTGAAAACATTAATAATTTTTTTTTACCCCGACCGGGATTTGTACCTAGGACTTATTACTACTAAGTCAAGGCACTACCAACTACACCACAGAAGGTTAAAAGGAAACCGACCTTATAGCTTATATCTGCTATACTTAAGAATGAACGCATTCTATCTGAATGCCACTATGTTTATATTACAGATTCCCCAACCTCATTTGTGGTTTTATTTTCTCATTTAATTCAACTCCCATTCTCATTCAGGACCAAAATTAAGCAAATAAGCACATTATATATGTGAAAACATGAATATTTTTTTTTACCCTGGCAGGGACTTGAACCTAGAACTTATAATCACTAAGTCATGGCGCTACCAACTACACCACAGAAGATTAAAAGGAATCAGACCTTATTGCTTATATCTGCTATACTTAGGAATGAACGCATTTTATCTGACTACCACTATGTTCATATTTCAGATTCCCCAACCTCACTCGTGGGTTCATTTTCACATTTAATTCAACTCCCAATCTCATTCGGGACCAAGAATAAGCAAATAAACACATTTCATATGTGAAAACATGAATAATTTTTTCTACCACAACCAGGACCTGAACCTAGGACTTATAATTACTAAGTCAATGCCCTACCAACCACACCGAAGATGGTTTAAAGGAATCAGACCTTACAGCTTATATCTGCTATACTTAGGAATGAACGTATTCTGTCTGAATGCCACTATGTTTATATTACAGATTCCCCAACCTCACTTGTGGCCTCATTTTCGCATTTAATTCAACTCCCAATCTCATTCGGGATAAAGAATAAACAAATAAGCACATTACATATGTGAAAGGATGAATCTTTTCTTTTTAGCCCAACTGGGACTTCAACCTAGGACTTATAAGTTCTAAGTCAAGACACTACCAACTACACGAAAGGAGGTTAAAAGGCATCAGACCTTATAGCTTATATCTGCTATACTTAGGAATGAACGCATTCTATCAAAATGACACTGTGTTCATATTACAGATTCCCCAACCTCACTCTCGGCTTCATTTCCGCATTTAATTCAACTCCCAATCTCATTCGGGATCAAGAATAAGCAAATATGCACGTTACATATGTGAAAACATGAATCATTTTTTTTACCCCGACAGGGAGTTGAGCCTAAAACTTATAATTACTATGTCAAGGCGCTACCAACTACACCACAAAAGCTTGAAAGGAATCAGACATTATAGCTTATATCTGCTATACTTAGGAATGAACGCATTCTATTTGAATGTCACTATGTTCGTATAACATATTCCCCAACCTCACTCTTGGGTTCATTTTCGCATTTAAGTCAACTCCCAATCTGATTCGGGACCAAGAATAAGCAAATAAGCACATTACATATGTGAAAACATGAATAATATTTTTTGCTCCTACCAGGACTTGAACCTAGGACTTATAATTACTAAGTCAAGGCAATTCCAACTACACCACAGAAGGTTAAAAGTAATCAGAACTTATAACTTATATCTGATATACTTAGGAATGAACGCATTGTATGTGAATGCCACTATGTTCATATTACAGTTTCCCCAACCTCACTCGTGGTTTCGTTTTCACATCTCATACAACTCCCATTCTCATTCGGGACCAAGAATAAGCAAATAAGCTCATTACATATGTGAAAACATGAATAATTTTCTTTTACTCAGACCAGGACATGAACCTAGGACTTATAATTACTAAGTCAAGACGCTACCAACTACACCACAGAAGGTTAAAAGGAATCAGACCTTATAGCTTATATCTGCTATACTTAGGAATGAACGCATTCTATATGAAAGCCACTTTCATATTACAGATTCCCCAATCTAACTCGTGGCTTCATTTTCGCATTCAATTCAACTCCCAATCTCATTCGGGATCAAGAATAAGCAAATAA
>JAXCGZ010011386.1:15000-17500 GCA_037179515.1 Halocaridina rubra | reverse complement strand
GTCAAGTTTTTAAGTTAAGATGTGTGTTACCAGAAAAGAGATAAACTGAGTCACTAAATAGCACTTATAATGGAGATATAAAAATTCTGTGTGAAGTTCAATTAAAAGTTTTTCTCTTTTTTTTTCCTCTTTCTCGTCTTCTTTCTATATTCTGTGAGAGGGAGAACATAAAAATGAGGCCATCTCTGTCCCAAACCTCTCCCACCCATGGGTCGGGAGAAGGGGTAGCCATCAGGGGACTTAAACAGAGAATCAAGAAGTTAGAGGCAATGGTTACAAGCCTTGATGATAAAATTCGGAATATGGATGGAGAAATGAAAGAGAATGAAACACTCAGAGAACAAATAAGATCTTTGGAGGAAGCAAATAAAGCACAAGGGCAGGAGAGAAAGGAACTAGAAAAAAGAATAAAGAAGCTGGTAGGGGAAAAGAGTCAACTAGAATCTAGAATTTCTAAACAAGAAGATAAAAACAAACAGCTGAATGACAACCTAAAGGAATTAGATGCTAGTTCACTGCTCTCTTCTGAGAGAGACGAGATTGCTGCTTGGAATGTCCAGATTAAGGAAAACATTGAACAGTTCAGAAAAGAGTTCCAGGAGCTGAATATGGAAAATGATGCCATGAAAACTTCCTTTGCTGATGCACTAAAGGGGAATGTGGCAGTAAAAGAGGCTGTAAAGGTGGTGGCACTGGAAAACATACAAACAGTTGACTATAAAGAGACAATAATCGAAAAAATGAAAGACGTTGTGATGGAAAGGGCAAACCCACTCATCAGACAGGCACTTGATAAGGAGAAGACAGTGGTAATCTCAGGCATAAGTGAATCCCAGGAGCCAACATGGCAGGGGAGACTTGAAGAAAATAAAGCTAGGGTTGTAGACCTGATAGGAAAGCTTGGAGTAGTATGTGGTCCTGAGGATATTGTAAACATACACCAACTAGGTAAATATTCGAGGGAAGGAAAGCCGAGACCAACAAAAGTAACCTTTGAGAGAGGGGAAACATGTAGGGAAATATTGTTGAGAAAAAAAAGTCTAAAAGACCTTCAAGAATGCAAAGAAGTGTTCATTAGACGATACAGAACACAGGAAGAGATGGGAAAGATCAAAAACTTGTTGCAAGAGGCAAGAAGGTTAAATGATGAAAGAAATGAAGAAGAGAAGAAAAATTTTCGTTACAGAGTACTTCCAGACAAAGGGGAGATAAAGAAGATAATGACAGAAGATCAGGGGATGGGGCCTCATTAAGATTGTTATACACAAATGCTGATGGATTAGCTGGTAAGGCAGTAGAATTAAAAGATAGGATTCACAACAGTAAGGCAGATATAGTAGCAATTACAGAGACTAAGTTGAGTGAGGACATAAACAGTGTCACAGTTTTTCCTAAGGGCTTCAGAATACTAAGGGTTGAAAGATCTGAGAGGACTGGTGGAGGGATAGCACTGCTCATAAGTGAGAGGATTCAAGTTGAAGAAATAAACTTGGCTATAGAAAGTGAGTTCAAGGAATTTCTTGTTGCTCGCATATATACTGGGTCAGAGAGCATTATAATAACTGTTGTATACAACCCACCAAGGAACCAAAATAGGCTTGAAGTTTATGAGGAAAGTCATATAGGTACTATTGAAGTCATAAACTCAGTTGTTAACATGGCACGGGAAAAAAGTGTAGGATTCTGATTATGGGAGACTTTAATCATAAAGAGATAGATTGGATAAATCTTGACCCACACAGTGGTGAGGACTCATTCGAGGCAAGATTCCTAGATTGCGTACAAGGGAATTTCCTACACCAACATGTAATGGAACCAACAAGGGCCAGGGGTGGGGATGAGCCATCACTACTTGATCTAGTGTTCACAGATAATGTGTTGGATATTGAAAATATTGAGTATGAACCACCAATTGGAAAGAGTGACCACTGTGTGTTGTTGATGGAGTATATCATTGAAGATATTCTTCCTGAGAGTAGAGGCACTGAGGACATGAGGAGGAACTATCCGAAAGGAGATTACATCAAAATGAATGAGCTTTTTGCAGTTATTGACTGGAGAACCTTATTTTACAACAAATCTGTACAAGAAATGTATGACAGCTTTTGTGAGAAATATGGGAAGATAGTAGATTGCTGCATACCTGTCACCAAAGTAGGTGTAATTCATGCCAGAGAGAAATGGTTCGATAATGGGTGTAAAAGAGCTAAGGAATGGAGAGACAAATGCTGGAAAAGGTATAGGAGGAGAAAAAACATAAATGCCTGGCAAACCTACAAAAGAGCAAGAAATGACTACCTAAGTAAAAGGAGAGAGGCAGAGAGAGATTATGAGAGGGACATCACCAGGAAGGCTAAAGAAAATCCCAAGCTTTTCCACAGCTTTATCAGAGGAAAACTGAAGGTAAAAGAACAGGTTTTAAGGCTAAAGAGAGCGGATGGAAGCATCACTGAGACGGATGAAGAGATCTGCAAAGAATTGAACAAGCAGTTTCAGTCAG